>CM075766.1:49599068-49851568 GCA_037974665.1 Ehretia macrophylla
ACCCGGCGGCTCCTATATAAATCCACTCATAGAGGTTTGTCACTCTCACCGACGTGGGACTCCGAACTCAATATTTTGCACGGCTAAACAGCGCACTTCGTGGTCCCCCTAGCTATCTGAACATCGTAGAGTAAAAGGGTCAGGGCCATATCAGTTTAAGGGGTCACATGATTCTGAATTGAATGACATTTACGTGACACCCTCAACAGTTTACCTGTTCCTTTCTCATTGGCAACGTCCAGTACATATCCTTGTTCGTTTATCCTTTTCTTAATCAGCTTTTTCAACCTGTTTTGTTTCTTTTTCTTTTTTTTTTTTGAAACATAAACCTCGTTTTGTTTCTTTGGTCCGAAGGCTTTTCATCGCGTTTAATTGGGCCAACTTTATGATTGACTTTTGTTTTTTAATTTTTTTTAATTTTAATTTTCTTGTCTAATTATGCACAAATGTCCAAGAGAGTACATTAGAATTTATCGGATGGTTCATTTTCAGCTGAAAATATACATAAGTTACGTTTAATTTCCTCCTGTTTCTTCATATATATATATATATATATGTGTGTGTTAATGGGTAGACATGTGGTATGATTGACAGAATAATGATTTTGAAATTTTACTCGCTCTCCTACTTCCAAATATTGACACATAAAAATAGTTCTACCTTATATACCTCTACCAATTTAGATTTTGAAAGATAGGTGAGCATATGGGACTCTTGATATTGGTGTAGTACCAATGAAAGATATTCTGACACTTAAAAATTTAATCGTGTTGATACATGAGTTGATTGAAATGTAATTGTGATTGGACGGATGCAAGAGTATTGAGATAATAGGAAATAAAACAAAGTTACAAATGAAGTAAATGTTGAATACACTATGTGAAGTTAAATAATAGCCTTTTATAGTGATTACATAGAATTAGTCTTAGCTGATTTTTTAGGAACAAATTTACAACTTATTCACAAGTTCCTCCACGAGTGTGGATGCACATTATCGATATAGAATTGGATTGACCGAAGCAAACTCGAGTCAAGTAGATCGGAGCTGACTCTATTCAAGTCAACAAGAAAGAACTCGGATCGAGTTGACTATGTGGATTCAGGCCGGGTTGACCGATATGGGCTTGAGTCCAACCATTCAGCTTGGAGTAATTAGGGCTTAATAGAACTTGGGCTCGATCATGTAGTCCAAGGATAAGGGTTTGACCTTTGGGCCTATGTTTTTGAGCATATTAACATGTTTATGGACCTCAATGTTATGCATTCCTCAAATGTGGCCTAAAAAATCAATGAGAAAACACAGAGCCTTAAATGGCTAGAAGTCAACAAACCCATGGACGTTTGACAAAACAAAAAAAAAACCCATGGATGCATTGGGCTAGAAAGCCCACTTTGGATCGAATTATGCGAATGGATAGAGGGCATTTTCGTCCCAAAAAAGAAGTCGAAAATGAACTAAAAGGGAAAGCAAAGGGTCCAAAGGGCGGGTTCAGCACCTTTTCGCACACAAAAATTACAGTCTTATCTTCTCACTCAAAAATATTAGTAGTACTGGTGAAAATGGCTTTATCTTTGGGGGCTTTTACTGGGGTTTTGACCGGCGAAACGGTGTCGTTTTCCAAATCATCGGCCGTGACTCCACTTGTTTCTCATGCTAAGCTGCGCAGTGTGCGCATGGTGACTTTAGCCACGGCTTCGAAGCCGGCTACTGAGACAAAGAAGCGCGAGCCTAGAGGCATAATGAAGCCGCGCCGCGTCTCGCCGGAAATGCAGACTTTCCTCGGCGGCGTCTCTGAGATTCCTCGCACCCAAGCCCTCAAGCAGATTTGGGCTTACATCAAACAACACAATCTCCAGGTATATTCTATACATATACACTGTTAAGATAGATGGAGTATACTTTTAAATAGGTAGATAGATATGGTTAAAGGCTAAAAGCTGTGGTTTGTCTATATGTTTTGCTGAAATTATACGTTAGACTAATATCAAATCGATGGTTACCAGACAAGCAGTCAACTGCATTGTTATTAGATTATTACGATACTACATGTATGACACTTAATTTTAGCAAAACACAAATTTCTCTTTTTCACTTAACTTTGGTGTGTGTGTGTGTGTGTAAAAGTGAACTTTGAAATGGGACATTGTAAGGGTTTAAAAGGTTTTGCTCTTCATTGTCTTTTAATGTGGATAAGGTCTGACCAAAAAAAAAAAAAAAAGTGGATAAGGTCGTATTGCTGTTAAATAAATACCACTGAACAATGGGTTTTTTGTATTATTTTTCGGCTTGGATATTAATTAAAAAATAAAGTATGGATATATTAAGCTTTTTAAGGTTTCATTGGTACAGATGAAACAATGGTTTTTTAGTAGGTGTTTATTAGCGTCTTTACTTAATATATTAACTAATATGAGGTTGCATTAGAAAATGAGCATTGTTGTAGTTGAACTCCTCATGTTCTGTTGCTGAGGTCTGGTAAGAGTATGTGTTAGCATCATCCTTATGCTTCAAATTATGCGGATTAAATATCGGAGTTTGATTGAGCTTTTAGTGATTTCATTACAGAGCTCTGTTGTTTTAACTTCTATAATCGAAAGAAGTAGACTGCTTGAGGCTTCAACCAACTTCACAGTTCGATGTTATTGCTCTGTTGGGATAGGATAATTTGAACGGGACTTGCTAAATGTATGTGTTTGTGAGTTTGTGTATATCTTCTTCAGCACCGTGCTCAGTAGTTCATCGCATACGTACTCCTCTATTTGTTCCTTTGATGATGCCCCCTAACCGCCTTAATTGTGTTCCTTGTGCAACCTGATTTTATTTATGCCCCACGTAATTGGTTCTACCCTATGGTTGTGTTGTCACTGAATTTGTCTATTTTTCTGTATTAGGACCCTGAGAACAAGAAGGTCATAATCTGTGATGAACAGCTGAAGAAAATCTTTGCAGGAAAGGACCGTGTTGGGTTTCTTGAGATTGCTGGGCTGATCAATCCGCATTTTCTCAAGTGACAGTGGCCTTACATAGTGCAAGTGAAGCTTTAATCTGTAAATGCGATCGATGAAATAGCTCGTAGCAGAAAACAGGACTAGTCTATGCAATTCTTATGCTGCCTCCTACATATGGGATCTGCTCTTATCTTGGATTTGATGAGAAATTTTGCTTTTTTGTGCCATATGTTGGCCAACGGATGCAACAATATGCTGATTACGAAACTTCTGACTTTTCAATTGTGCTGCATTCGTTTGGAGCTTGCTGCATAGTATGATTGTTAATGTTGCATCATATTTATTCAGATCTTGGCTTAGCACTTTTTGGTATGATTGATAGCTGTGTTATCAACTATAAGATGAGTGTGGAAACATAATATTGATATCTCATTGTCTTTATTCATGAAATGTATTGAGTAGAGTGGTTCTTTAACCTATCCTCCATCAACCCCCATGAGAAAAGATAGAAAAAAAGGTGAGAAATTTAAAGCTAGGAATGATAAGCCCCGAAACTTAACGACATTTGTGTTCATGTTGCCCTTTGAAAATGGTGGTTGTTCATAGTGGTGTTGGGACGCCGTTTTGTCATAATAAAGCATTGGTTAAATTGATAGGTTATCATCAACAGACTCTTTATTTTTTCTGTATTATAGAGAGTCAAATTACTATTTCTTTATTTTAGAGAGTTATGTTTTTTTTTTTTACTCTAACAACACTTACTATTTTAACTAATACATGCTATTTATGTTGAATTTTATTTATTAGTTTACCTTGTAAAATGAACATTAAATTAATATTTTGTGAAAATTACAGTGTCTCGTGAATTCATGTACAAGAAAAAAATATATATATTAAGAATAAATTATATTCTAATAAAAGTATCTAAATAAAAGCATAATCATAAGATTTGTGACTTAACTGTAATTAATTAACTATAACAGGAATATATTACAATATTCAAATTTACTTTAAAACAAAAGAATAATTTAAATTAAATAGAAGTTGTTTATAATTTATAACAATTAAATTAAACGAACCTAATTAATATAAACCAAACCAAACCAAACCAACCCCACCTCCCGAAACCCAAACCACAACGTTTCTTCATTCTTGTCTTTTTCTATGAGGATAGCGAGCGTACTTAATAGTCGGGTAAGACTATTTTCAATAGAGTTTTTAAAGTATAAATTTTTTTAAATTTAGGTATTTTTAAAAATCTTAATTTCTAAAAAGTAATATTAATGATCCAAATATATATGAAGTCTATCATTTTTATTATTTTTTAAGCCAAAATAGAGATTCAATAATTATTTTCATCAATAAATTTGTAAAAGAAAATAGAAACTGGGTCTCTATTTTGGTATTTTTTAAGTTAAAAGTGATAGAACTCATATACTTTTATCATAAATAGTATTACTTTTTAGGTCATAAGACTCTAAAAATACCCAAATTTAAAAAAATTTACATCATAAAGACTCTATTAAATATGCCCTAAATAACAACATGTTTCTAAAAAATTCACTAAAACTTCTTTTTTGTTTTCTTTTTCTTTTTCTTTTTCTTTTTATTTATTTTCTGATAAGGCCGAAAACGCTTTAACAGTCCATTAACTCAAACTTCTTATTTTGACATCACATATCCTAGCTTCCAACACTCCTTCTAGATATTTATAGAAAGAAATTACATGGTTAAATAAGTACCTATGGCTTACGAGTCTTATTAGTAAGATTGTGGTGATGGCAGAAAAGCTAGCTCTCCCTCTTCTCCTTCCAAACCCTCCACCCTCTAAACCCTTCTTCCATGACCCCCACCCCACCACCTTACCCCCTACCCCCTCTCCACCACCACTAACACCTCTCCTCCAAGACCTACTCCACCACCACAACCCCCCAACCCACTCGTCCCCTATCCCCAGAACACGGCGTCGTATTGGCAAACACCGTGACCCCAACAAAGGCAAGCCATGGTCACACCACCGCCTCTCCTCGCAAGGTGAGCAAACTCTACAAGCCCTTCTCAACCCACAATTCAATATCGAAGAAAAACTTGACGAAACTTTGCTTAATTTATTCACTTCACACTATCAAGATGATTCGCAATTGTGTGTCAAAACATTGCGTTATGATATTTTGGGTGTTATTAAAGCTTTAGGGTATCACAAGAGATGTGAATTGGCGTTGAGTGTGTTTGAATGGGTTAAGAACCGTGAAGATTCGGAACTTTTGTTGAATGGTTCTGTTGTAGCTGTGATTATAAGTATGCTTGGCAAAGAGGGCCGTGTTTCGTCCGCGGCTTCTTTGCTTCATAATTTGCATAAACATGGATTTGGCATTGATGTGTATGTGTATACTTCGTTAATAACTGCTTATGCTAGTAATAGGAGGTATCGAGAGGCTGTGATGGTTTTTGAGAAAATGGAGAAAGAGGGTTGTAAACCTACTTTGATTACATACAATGTGATTTTTAATGTGTATGGTAAAATGGGAATGCCTTGGAGTAAGATTCTGTCGTTGTTCCAGGGGATGAAGAGTTCAGGGGTGGCTGCGGATAGTTACACATATAATACTCTTATAGCTTGTTGTCGACGTGGGTCTTTATATGAGGAGGCAAAAGGGATTTTTAAGGAAATGAAGTTAGCTGGGTTCATGCCCGATAAGGTTACATATAACGCCTTATTGGATGTTTATGGGAAGTCTAGGAGGCCTAAGGAAGCAATGGAGGTTTTACAGGAGATGGAGATGAATGGATTTTCTCCTAGCATTGTCACGTATAATTCTCTGATATCTGCCTATGGTAGGGATGGCTTGTTGGATGAAGCAATTGCGCTAAAAGACCAGATGACGAAAAAGGGAATCAAGCCGGATGTGTTTACGTACACTACTCTTTTGTCGGGATTTGAGAAGGCTGGAAAGGACGAATCTGCTATGAGAGTTTTTAATGAGATGAGAAGTGCTGGATGTAATCCAAATATCTGCACTTTCAATGCTCTAATAAAGATGTATGGAAACAGGGGAAAATTTACAGAAATGATGAAGATTTTTGATGATATTAAAACATGTGGATGTACACCGGATATAGTTACTTGGAATACCCTTCTAGCAGTGTTTGGGAAGAATGGCATGGATTCAGAAGTATCAGGAGTTTTCAAGGAAATGAAGAGAGCAGGTTTTGTTGCTGAGAGGGACACTTTCAACACCTTAATCGGTGCATACAGTCGATGTGGATCTTTTGAGCAAGCGATGACTGTTTATAAGAGAATGTTGGAAGCAGGGGTCACCCCTGACCTTTCCACCTACAACGCTGTTCTAGCAGCATTGGCGCGGGGAGGCCTTTGGGAACAGTCCGAGAAAGTGCTGGCTGAAATGAAGGATGGTCGGTGTAAACCAAATGAGCTGAGTTATAGTTCCTTACTTCATGCTTATGCTAATGGGAAACAAATTGAAAGGATTAATGCTCTTGCAGAAGACATATACACTGGTATAATTCAACCCCACACTGCTCTGTTGAAGACCCTTGTTTTAGTTTACAGCAAGAGTGACCTACTAATGGAAACAGAACGAGCATTCCTGGAGTTGAAAAGGAAAGGTTCTGCATTGGACATAACTATCTTGAATTCCATGCTTTCTATATATGGACGTAAGCAGCTGATTGCCAAGGCAAATGAAATTATGACCTTCATGAATAAAATGGGGTTCACTCCTACCTTGACGACTTACAATAGTTTGATGTATTTGTACAGCCGGTCTCGGAATTATGAGAAATCTGAACAGATACTGAGAGATCTTTTGGCAAAAGGAATTAAACCTGATGTGATATCTTACAACACTGTAATATATGCATATTGCAGAAATGGAAGGATGAGGGATGCATCACAGGTTTTTACTGAAATGAGGGATTCTGGACTTGTCCCTGATGTTGTCACATACAATACTTTCATTGCAAGTTATGCAGCGGATGCAATGTTTGTTGAGGCTATTGATGTGGTTCGCTACATGATCAAGCAGGGTTGTAAACCAAATGATAGCACCTACAACTCCATTGTTGATTCATATTGCAAGCTCAAGCGGAAAGATGAGGCAGTTACCTTTATCAGTAACCTTCGTCAAATTAATCCCCATATTTCCAGGGAGGAAGAATGCAGATTATCAGAACGATTGCAAAACAGATGATCATAGAAGATCTTTTTTTGGGGTCTAAATCTCAGTGAAATACAATATCTCCCGGTGCATCATCTTCTTGTTTGTTGCGCCTCACGCTGGTTTAGACCTTCATGACAAGAAGGTGATCAGGGACTTAATGTTGTTGTATATTCTTCTTTTCAGATATTTTTTCTGTAGAAACTTATACACAAGTCTCTGTAGATGAGAATATTGAGCTAGATGCTCATCTCGCGTGTATAGCTAAGCATCATGCCTTGTACTACAAAAATAAAACGTTGAGAAAAAGTTGAAACCATCAATGCAATTAAAATCGATTGTATACATTATTATTACTATTATTTTTTTGTTAAATGTGGCCTTTTAATCACTTTGTTTGCTCACGCATCATGACATCAAACTTTTTCTCTATCATAGCATGTTGTGTGGGAATTTCATAGTTTATTCTTTTTTTAGGGGTTTAGTGAGATTTAATTTAATTTTTTAGAAGTTGCCATCTTTGAATTATCAGCTCTTTTTATGCTCTAGACGCAAAAGGACAATTTCTTACATATGGGAATGGCCGCCCAGATGATGACACACTATCCAAAATATCTTATTTATCTCCTATCAGAATATATATAGAAATCCAAATCCCATATCAGCTTCAATAACTTTTTTGGTCGTTTGCTAGAACGATAAAACTTAAAGAGTCCAGAATTAACTTATTTCACGTGAACTCTCTCAAAAGTGACAAAGTGATGTCTGTGTTTGTTACATCTATTAGTTTAATAATCCTCGTTTTATGTAATAAAATAGGTAAGAAAAATCATTTTTGCTACACTTGAATCTCCAACTGTGATTCATCCACCAACTCTGATCTATTCCCCTCTTCCTCTGTGCACCTCCTCCGTTCCCGGTGTTTCAACAAAAATGAGCTGGTGGTGGGCCGGAGCTATTGGCGCTGCAAAGGTAAGTCATTCTTTTCTCTTCATAAACTCATCTACAAACGCACGTGTGCACGCACACACATGTATACATAAATGCATAGTTATTTATTTGTTCATTTATATAGGAACCAATAAATATTGATCAAATCATCAGCTTAAAACAATGATATAATGTTGATCCTAACAGAAAAAGATTGAAGAAGATGATGCACCTCCAAATTACCAAAGCGTGGGTCTAATAATAGGCGTTACAGGCATTGTAGGCAACAGCCTGGCCGAGATCCTCCCTCTCTCCGACACCCCTGGTGGCCCTTGGAAGGTCTACGGGGTCGCCCGCCGTCCCAGACCCTCCTGGAACGCCGACCACCCCATTGAATACATCCAATGCGATATTCTAGACCTTGATGATTGCCAATCTAAGCTCTCAAAACTAACCGATGTTACCCATGTTTTCTATGTTACATGGGCTTGTAGATCCACAGAGGCCGAAAATTGTGAAGTTAATGGCAAAATGTTTAGGAATGTGCTCGATGTTATCTTCCCCAGTTGTCCAAACTTGCAACACATTTGTTTGCAAACGGGCAAAAAGCATTACACTGGCCCCTTTGAATTGCTTCGTAAAGTGCCCTATGATCCTCCATTTCATGAGGATTTACTGCGGTTAGATGTGCCCAACTTTTATTACACTCTTGAAGATATTTTGTTCGAGGAGGTGGAGAAGCAGGAGGGATTAACATGGTCGGTTCACAGGCCTGGGGTCATTTTTGGGTTTTCGCCTTATAGTTTGATGAACATTGTGGGGACTCTGTGTGTTTATGCAGCTATATGTAAGCACGAGAATGTGCCATTGAGGTTTCCGGGGTGTAAGGAAGCGTGGGATGGATACTCGGATTGTTCAGACGCGGATTTGATAGCCGAGCATCAGATATGGGCGACTGTGGATCCCTACGCGAAGAATGAGGCGTTCAATGTCAGCAACGGGGATGTGTTCAAGTGGAAGCATTTCTGGAGTGTACTGGCTGAGCAGTTTGGGTTGGAATGCGCCGAGTTTGAGGAAGGGAAGCAATTGAGTTTGCAGGAGATGATGAAAGATAAAGGGCCAGTTTGGGATGAAATTGTGAAGACGAACGACTTACTGCCTACTAAGTTAGAGGAAGTTGGAGTATGGTGGTTTGTTGACCTCATGCTCTGTGGTGAAGTTCCATTAGACACCATGAATAAGAGCAAGGAGCATGGCTTTTTGGGATTCAGGAACTCACAGAACGCATTCATATCATGGATTGATAAGGCCAAAGCGTACAAGATCGTTCCTTAGTCAACTCATTTGTTCTCTCGAGTGTTGTATTCTTGAATGAAAACTATTCCAAACGGTCTGATAGACGTTTGGCTGTGAGTGGGGTGAGGGTCACATGTATATAAGGCTTACCTCATATTAGAGTCAGACGTCTACTTTGATGTGTGGAATAATTTCTCATTGTTGAAACACAAGGCAACAATAATGAGATGAAGCTTTTCCTTTATGTGCTTCACTCTACAACTTGCTTCGTAGATGTAGTGATCATATTTTCTTCGTTGGAACATTGTGGTTGATCATGTTGCTCTGAGACCTCCCGATCCCACATAGTGCAATAAAGTTAAATTTGACTTGATTTGGTTATAATCTCGGTCTAGATGTCATATTATAAATCTCTTTTCAAATACCACTGATTTTTTTGGTTATAACACTGGCTGGTTTTAGACCATTCTGATAGAAGCTGAGCATGGACTTAGTTTTGTTGTATGTTGTTCTTTT
This sequence comes from Ehretia macrophylla, assembly GCA_037974665.1. Lineage (NCBI taxonomy): Eukaryota > Viridiplantae > Streptophyta > Magnoliopsida > Boraginales > Ehretiaceae > Ehretia > Ehretia macrophylla. The sequence continues at coordinate 49,608,938 of CM075766.1, forward strand.
CAGATGTAAAACTATTCTATAGCAAAGCTCACTTTGCTCACTTATACACAACTTATTTCAAAAAATTGTAAGTTCAAATCACAATTTCGACTTCTATAATTCAAAAAAAAAGAGTGAATAGCACCAGACCCCCCTGTGGTCAAGCGTAAGTTGTCAGGACCCTCTGAGGTCAAAAAACTTTCTCCGGACCCCCCTGTGGTCCAGCAATTGGTGCTCACCGCCCCCCTCTATCAAATTTTCTGTCACTTTTGACAGCATATGTAGTACAAGCGTTTAAAGTGTAATTTTTATTAATTTTTAACGTATTTGACAATAAAATAATAGTAGTAATTGAAAAAAAATAAAAAATAAAAGAAATGGAAACAGTCAACGTTGTTGTCTTCTTCTTCTTCTTCTTTGATGACGACGACTCATCATCAACATCACCGAAGACGACGACTCGTCATCAACAATCAACGTCATCTTCTTCTTCTTCTAATTCGTTTCTGTACTTTTATTCTCACTACTTCTTCACCAGTGGAGCTGCCCATATTGGTGCCATGTTCACAACATTCTTATCTGTTGCCAGTGCCCTGGGCACTCTGCCATACTTGGGAGCCATTGTTCTTTCCTTCCTCTCCAACCTTATGGGTGGCCTTACGCATTATGGAATTGGATCAGCACCTGTATTCTATGGTGCAAACTACGTTTCCCTTACAAAGTGGTGGGGTTATGGCTTCCTAATCTCTATTGTTAATCTTCTTATTTGGCTCGGACTTGGAGGAGTTTGGTGGAAAACAATCGGCTTGCGGTAACATAGCCAATTAAGTAGAACTCGAGTTTACAGTTGTATTGTTATTTTTGCTTGCCTCATTATGTGGTGTTTAGTTTTGCATTTGCTCTACCGGCTGTTGAGCATCAAATTTTGATTCATTTTCCTATAAATAGTCATTTGGCAGCTTGATGGAGAGTGGCGAAGGAAAAAAATTGTATACTAAGGTAATTGCATCGCTTAGATTAGGAAAATTTTGACATTGGCATCGGAAACTTCAAGTTGTAACTGATACGCATTGTCTTGATCGTCTCTTGGCTTAAGATCTGTCTTCGGCCCTTGCTCAAAAATTTCACTGTGGCAGTAAACTGGTATATTGAATGTTTCTTTACCTGACCTAGAAAATTGCTTTTTTGATATTTGTCAGATTTTATGGCCTGTTGTGGAGAGGGAAAAAGTTGGTTTAAGGATCGTTTAATTTTTCGTCGGGGGGGGGGGGGGGGCGGAGAGGAAAGAGTTGTTGGGGAAGATGAAATTGTTAAATTTTTTTGTGTAAAAAGGGTATTTTGGTCAATAACACACTTATTTTATTAACAAAATTATTAAAAACGAATCCAAGTTGCAATAAGTGTGTGTGTGCTATACATCCCATCAAAAGTGAAAGAAAATTTAATAGAGAGGGGTAGTGTGCACCAACGACTGAACCATAGGGGGATCCGAATGAAGTTTTTTTTAACTCCAGAGAGGTCCTGACAATTTACATTTAACTACAGGGGAGTCTGATGCTATTTACCTAAAAAAAAATTATATAACAAAAATACCTTATTTTCCCCCAAAAACAAAAATTAACTTAGATTCCGTGAGATTTATAAATTCTTTTTGCTAAGTCAACAAGTGATTATTTTGATGCTAAAATTTCATTTATTCAATGATTAGGATGAAACGAAGATACATATAGCTCGAATACATAGAACAAAAATTCGTTAATACATCATCCTTGATGTAAACTAGTATTAACCCAACTTTAAGCCATATCAGAAAAATTCATTAAGTATAACACCTTTGGTTCAATCCCACACTCATACATCTGCCAACTCACACAACAATCCACCCATTCCAACACAACCCCCACCACACAACAATCCACCCATTCCAACACACCCCACACCACCCGCCCCACAAGCCAGCGCCCCCCCCCCCCCCCCCCAGCCCCCCCCCCCCCCCCCCCCCCCGCCCCCAACCCCGCTACATCCTCTGCGCACCTCCTTCATCAATCAAACCAACAAAAATGAGCTGGTGGTGGGCCGGAGCTATTGGCGCTGCAAAGGCAAGTCGTTCTTCTCTCTTCATAAACTCATCTATAAGCTTTCACACACACACACACACATTTATATATGTGCATATTTATTTATATATATGGTGTGTTATATCAATTAATCAAATCCATCTACTAAAAACAATTGGTATATAATTGGATCCCAAACAGAAAAAAATAGAAGAAGATGATGCACCAACGAAGTACCAAAGTGTGGGCCTAGTAATAGGCGTTACAGGCATTGTAGGCAATAGTCTGGCGGAGATCCTCCCTCTTTCCGACACCCCCGGCGGCCCTTGGAAGGTATACGGCATCGCCCGCCGTCCCAGACCCTCCTGGAACGCCGACCACCCTATTGAATACATCCAATGCGATTCTCTAGACCCTGATGATTGCCAATCCAAGCTCTCGAAATTAACTGATGTTACCCATCTATTTTATGTTACATGGGCGAGAAGACCCACGGAGATCGAAAATTGTGAAGTTAATGGCAGAATGTTTAGGAATGTGCTCAATGTTGTGATCCCCAGTTGTCCAAATTTGCAGCACATTAGTTTGGTGACGGGCCGAAAGCATTATTTTGGATCACTGGATTTGATTGGTAAACTGCCCTATGATCCACCGTTTCATGAGGATTTTCCGCGTTTAGAAATGCCCAATTTTTTCTACACTCTTGAGGATATTTTGTTTGAGGAGGTGGAGAAGAAGGAGGGATTAACATGGTCGGTTCATAGGCCCGGGACTATTTTCGGGTTTTCGCCTTATAGTTTGCTGAACATTGTGGGGAGTCTTTGTGCTTATGCAGCTATATGTAAGCATGAGAATGTGCCATTGAGGTTTCCAGGGTGTAAGGCGGCGTGGGATGGTTACTCGAATTGTTCAGATGCGGATTTGATAGCCGAGCATCAGATATGGGCGGCTGTGGATCCCTATGCAAAGAATGAGGCATTTAATGTCAGCAATGGGGATGTGTTCAAGTGGAAGCATTTCTGGGGGGTGTTGGCTGAGCAGTTTGGGGTGGAATGTGCTGAGTTTGAGGAAGGGCAGAAGTTGAGCATGCAAGAGATGATGAAGGACAAAGGGCCAGTTTGGGATGAAATTGTGAGGACGAACGGCTTGGTGCCTTCTAAATTAGAGGAGGTCGGAATATGGTGGTTTGTTGATTATTCGCTCAGCGTTGAATGTCCGTTGGACAACATGAATAAGAGCAAGGAGCACGGCTTTTTGGGATTCAGGAACTCTAAGAATGCATTTATTTCATGGATTGATAAGGCGAAAGCTTACAAGATCATTCCTTAGTGTATTATTTGGTTCTTCTGGTGCAAATGATCTGTACCGAATGTGTCGGACTATGGTGTTTTGTGGTTTGTGGATCTTGTGCTCAGTGGTGAATGTCTGTCGGACACCATAAATAAGAGCAAGGAGCATGGCTTTTCGCGATTCAACAACTCAAAGAACGCGTTCATATCAGGGATCAATAAGGCGAAAGCATACAAGATCGTTCCTTTGATGATATTGTTTGGTAATTCTAGTGTTAAATAATCTGTACCGAGTGTGTTTCATCTCTACTGTATCCTTGAAAGATAAGGAAACAATAATGGAAGGAAGCTTTTCCTTTGTGCGAATCACTTTGTTCATGTTGCTTTGGGACCTCTTTACTTCTTGCCTTTATCAAAGTCAATATATGAGGGACCACTCTGTTGATGCTTTTCAAAAGATGTTTGTAGCCTTCGTCTATCTATCATATTCAGAATCTCAATCCGATAACACTGGCTTGTTATGTCAACTATCTAGTTCACATACATGCCCTTTTTTGGCAAAGCAAATTATCATGAAAATGGTACATGATGCCACCCAATCTTTGTTATGCTAATCTTTGTTATGCTGAAATATACGATACGTTATCTAGGTTACAACCACGGGTTGGGGGTGGGGAGTGGGGGAGGAGTGGGGGAAGATTGAGGGATTTCAAATAGTTGTTTTATCAGTTCACTACCAAATCCGAGAGAAAGAGAGTAAAAGAGGAAATATTTATAAGCGGGGAAGAAGAGAGGGGAAAAAAAAAAAACAAAGTAACTGCTCACCTCTGCTCATTCAACTAAAGAATCAATGTCCCACAAAATAACAAAAGAATGTTCATCTGGTTAGAAACTATATTGTACCGTCTCGCTCATACATATCAATATATAAGCCTCTACACAAGAAGCGGCATTGATCATTGCTCTATATACTATCTACACCAAATTTCTCCAAAAATTTTACCATTGCTTGTATATATATGTATATATATATATATATATATATCACCATTCACAATAATGTCAATATAGGACGACTACTTTGGCTTTCCTTCTGCAATAAACTAGTATCGGACACATTCTCGACAGCATCATCGGAATTACTCTGATAAGAGAAGATGTCAACAGGGGCGGAGATGCAGCCAATGGTGGCTGGGTTACGTTTAGAATGAGAGGAGTTTTTTTGGTGATCAAGATAGATCACAATAACAGAAATATCATCATGGAAATGACGCCGCGTTCCCTTTTCAATCTTCCTCATATCTCTGTACCTCATCTCCCTTTTCTTAGCAGCCTCCCGAATGGCAGCGCCCACCAATCTCTTAGCTATTCCCTGCAAGAGTTTCACGATGAAAAGAAGTCAGCCATGCCTGCCATGAAATCCAACCAAACGATTTAAAATTTTGAGCACACAACTTTTCTTCTAGAAGGGAAGCATCCTACAGATTTAAAACCTTATTATCTTTTTATAACTTCAATCACATGACATTTGAAACAACTAATGGTAGTCCTACTTTGACCACGTAAAATGACAAAATAAGATGTGCCAGCAAAACAATGATACAAGTTTCTTATCGACTCAAGGTTTTCAATGAAAGAAACATATTTCACATGTGAGAAATACTGCAACGGATAATGAAGTGCATGGCTCGACCGAAATGCAGAGGAAATATACATTACAATTAGATAATAATATTATTATAGAGATGAGTGCTTACCGGTCTTGGATGCTTAAATACTAGTTTAACCGCTTCTTCATCACTTAGGTGTTCCCAGAGACCATCTGAGGCAAATATCAAAAATAAATCTTGTGGCCTAATCTTTCTGGTAACAATAGAGGGTTCCGCTGATAATGCTGGTCGCTTTAAAGGAACAGGGTGTCCAAATTGTAGGAACGGTGGCTCTCTGCTGAACTCAGGTTTTTTCAGATAAACATCCCCGATTGATCTTGAGACCTGAAAAGCACAAAATATACCAATTAGCAACTATGTCAACACCATGGCCAGCTCTATAAGCCCCACTACAAGACAGAGAACAGAGGAGAAGCTAGATAAAGGAGAACCTTCATTGCTATCCTTCTCCTGATATCATGCATATCTCGAAACTGTAGAGAAAGCAACAAAATATAAATCCTAGTAATTACATAGATCCTGTGTTAATAGCCATCACCATCTTCAGGATGGCCAAGATGTAAAGAAGACTATATATTCCCTAGAATCACAAGACTTGGCTTTTGGAAATCTTCATGTACATCTCATGCGCGGAAGACTTGCTACTTCAGCTGCATGAGACAGTAGACCAAGAGACAGAGCATGTGATTCCTGGAAGAGTAGGGAAGACAACGACCCTTTAGAAAAGACTACAGAGAAGGATCTGATGCTTCTCCCAGAAAAGCAAAAAGGAAAAAAAGAAAAAAGACAAGTACATTATACAGAATGAGATACGCTAGTACACAAGATAGGCTAGTATACAAGATGCCCAAACTCAATAGATGCCTATTATTGATAAAAGAACCATCCACAAAAGAAACAATAAAACTGACAAAAGCACGGCAGAGAACAAAATGAACCGTCGTAATTCAAGTCTCATCCCTATGGAGCTCTTCTTCAACACGAACAAGTGCGCAAAATTACCTGAATTATGCCTTTGATTCTCCAAACTCCTCGGCAATGGACCACTATAGATGAATCATCTGGATGGAGTTCTTTAACTTCCTTCCTCACTTTCTCAGAGGAAACATTGTGATCAGTTGATAACCTTTCTGCAACAACTGAACTACGTTCTCCATCTACACCTCTACGGCCTAAAACTGCTCTCGAGTCTCCTAAATTTGCCACATATAGCTCACCGTTAGCAATTGCACCAACAAGGCAACATGATCCAACAGTAGCAATCTTCGGCTTAAACTGAAACGATCCTCTAACCAAACGAATAAAATCCTCTTCCGTGGCATTGAATGCCCTCTTTATCACATCTACTGACAACCCTCCTTGCTCTGTTGCAAATTCTACAACAAATTGAAATGCACATTTCAGCAAAAGATTGTAGAAAACCAGAAAAGCATCAGAAACAATTAATGAAATACAAAGTGCTTACTTAGCCAAAAAATAATAATTAATATAATTCTAAGCGGGACAAACTACCTCGAGCAAAAATAAAAACTTCACAGTTCTAGTCACCAATTTGACCTGTACTATACACATATATACAATAATATACGCATAGACCCACACATGTGCCGAACAAACTAAAAATCCAATGCCCGAGCAAGAAGAAAAACAAATATTCACAGAAGTATCAATTTTCCAAGTAAGTGCGAAAGACACGTCTTTTAAAGCTCATCAGAGTCGAACATCATTTTTGATTACCAAAAACATTTGGAAATATTAATAGCAATTTACTCAAAAATCACTAGACCAAACAAAAATACAAGAACTAAATGGAACCAAAATTTACAGCTTTAAGGCCTAATTTGACTTCTCCATACATTAAATTATACACAAATATATCTCTATGTTATATAGATATGTCTAAAGATTTTAAAATATCACATGAAAAAAATTTCAATTTTTTTAAAAAAAATTACAGAACTTTAGTCTTCACAGCAGATAGAGGAGCAAATTTTACACTTGTTCATTTAACTGATATTACAAAAAAAAAAACCCATAAAAAACAACTTCGTGATCGCCAGATGACTATATTTTTTGCAATCATATACAACATCAATTAACCGATTAACCAAAAAAAAAAATGAACAGCTATGCACATAAATATGCATATCGATGAATATTAGATGCTTACTGCGAAGATAGGGGAATAGGCGTTGGTTGACGAAGCGAGAAGCCTCGGGGCCGCCGTGGCCGTCGTAAACGCCGACGTAGGTGGCGGACGGCGAAGTAAAAACGGCGCTTTGATCTTCAAGGCTTGAATTAGCCTGCACGACGGCGATCGAGAAGTCACCGGAGGCGTGAGGCTTCAAGTCCATGTGCCAAAGCAATCCGTCACCGCTCCGTCTCCCTAAACATCTCTCCAACGGCCTGCACAAGCACGATCGCAACATCTTTCGTACTCTCTCTCTAAAAAAAACCTTCACTTTCTCTACTTTCTCTGTCTATATGGAAGAATTATATATGTATGTATATGCGCGTGATGACTTCTAAAGGGGTTTTGGGTAAAGAGGACGACTCGGGGGTTAGAACGCGTTGGAAAATAAAGAAGAGAAGAAGTGGAAGACTTTATAGACACACACCCCCACACTCTCGCTACGCGTTTGTGTCTATTTGGTAAATTTGTGAAAGTTTAGGGACCAAAGTTTGGAAAAAAAGTTGGTCAATTATTATGCTGCTTTTAAAAAAGTTGCTTGCTTAAAATAATACCATTTGCTATAATTAATTGAGAAAGAAATTCTTGTAAGAATTAAGAAAGGGTGGGTATCTTTTTAGTTTGTTGTCAAAAAAGTCAAAAGAAGTATTGGAATTTAATGAATATAGTAGTATTTTATATGGTTTTCTTGTTTGGTTTGCTTTTGCTTCGAGCGAAAGTAAAAAAAATGTTTATTTCTTTCTTTAGTGATTGACATTACGTTTTTCATAAAAAAAAAATTTATAAAAAAACTTGTGATTAATGAATTTTTTTTAAAAAAATTATATTGTTATAAGTCAAAAAAATAATAGTGACCCTAAACTCTGGCTTAAACCTTAATTAAGGGGGTGAGTTCCTATTATTTTGCAGGTAGATTAGGTCTTGTTTTGTTTCTACATTTTCCTATTCTCTTGCCCTTTATGGAGTGAATTATCTTGTAACAATTCAAATTTTCATTTTGGTGAATTTTACGAGCATAAACTTGATATAAGTTGTATGGTTTTAAGCATATGCATGTGCTTTTTGAACACGATTAAAGTAGAATTCTCACCCTTCATTGTGTGAAACACATTCGAGTCTAAATTAATGTCAACTCCTTTCTTGCTTGAAAATTAGAGTTAATATTTTCTTTCGTGTATTTTTTTGACTGAAATTTATATAAAGGTCAAAGATTTTATGTAATAAATAAAAAATATTAGTCTTGAAAGGTGGACGGACTAGTAAAGCAATCTTATCATAATTAAAGTTTTAGGTTCGAAACCTCTATCTTTTATTATTTTTGACTAACTTGAAATATGTATTAAAATATGTTAAAGTATCACAAAATTTATAACTTTAAAATGAATTTAATATAATTTACCCACGGTAAGTTTCCTGCGGTAAAAAGTGTTGTCATGATCAGTATAGTAGCAAGGTTTTATTCAAAACTTCTAGAATGTACTTAAAAAAAATCATTGCATTTATTGTACGATTAAATAGACGCCGCTTCCCATGCAAAATTGATTTATTTTTTTTTATCAAAAAAGAAAAAAAAAATCTAATTAAATCAAATATGAACATCACTTAGCTTGACATCATCATCAATAAGCTGCTGAAGCCAAGACTCCTTACACTTTTTCAACCTTGATGAAAAGACTTTCTATCTGTTTTAACCAGACTTGTATGGAGATACACGACTAAGAACAGTTTCTAGTCAAATGAGAGTAAACACGGCACAATTTTGTTTTTAAGATATCTTTCTTTAGATGAAGAAAATTCACTCTAAATAAAATTATATTAAATATAATTTAAAGTTATAAATTTTGTAGTGAGCCAGTGTGCTTTAAATATACTCTAATTTAATCAAAGATTAAATAATATTTATAATAAAAAAACATAAATTTAAAATTAATATCTTTAATTACAATAAATTATGATCATCCAGAACGAGATTAGTTTAAAGATTCTAGTTTTTGGAATTTTGCATCGCAAATGCTAGGAAAAGAATCGTCGACATAAGGCCCCACTTTCACAATCAAAGGGACGAGTAAATAGAAACACTTAATGGATGAAAGTCCACATCAACATTATTTCGAACTCGATCACAAAGACTTGCTATTCTGTTTTAGCCAAACTGGTATGACCAAGAAGCTTCTTGGTGTCAAATGTAAAAACAGAAACAGCTTGTACTAAATATAATGGTTTTGGGAATCTTGCACCTTAAATGTCTGAAATAGAATATGAAAATGAGACCTTAAACATAAAATTCTGAATTCGGTGCGTGATATCATATCTCCATGTTGAACTAATCTTTGAAGTCTTTCTTTATACTTTCGTCCTAATAATTTATTCTTGGACGTTTCGAAGTGGTTAGACCTTTCAACACATATAAACAACTGTAATGTGTTACGTATTGCACAAGACAGTTGTTATTCCCAGATATGTTCCCACCTACTCGTTCAAATGAGAATTGACTACACCAAAAATGCTGTGGTGCCAAACCGAGTTAGTCCACCCAAGGACGCCCCACTAAATTTTTCCGGAAAGGGGTCCCGGAAAAATTAATTGTCAATCAACAACGACTGCTGGCCGTTGAGCTTGCATCATGCGCTGGACGAGGTCTGAATTTTGTTTTCAAAAATCCCCACAAGAATCAAACCATGTTGTAGAAGCTCTAACACGGGATGTATGACAATTCTTGATCACTTGTAGATATTATATATGTGTGGTTTATAAATATGTATTATAAGTTTAAAGGATAACTTGTATTAATTATTTTGGGTCGATAGAATGATACTGGAATTTTAGCTCGAGGCATGATGCACTAATCGATAGACAAGCTAAATGCTATGCGGGAGAAGATGATGAGAGCCAACTTTTAAATGGATACTATTTTTTATCAGTAGAAAAGAGAGTTTAAGTAATTATTTTTTATATATTTAATACTAGTATCGCTTGTGAACGTGAAATTATTAGTTCGAAACGTGACAGGATGAGCTCCACACTCCACTGACAGACGTATTGTTTTTTTCTAATGTATGGAATAATTTTCATTAGGTTAGGGGCACATGTTTCAACAACGTTGCAGGCATAATTTATGGTAGTCTGATTTCTGCCTCCGCCATGCCTGTCCAAGGGAATGGCAAATGTTTCTTGTTGGTCAACAATTTCTTCAACAAATATTAAAATTAAGAGCCCACATGACCAGACTGGCTTATAAATTTTGAAGTCGTGAGAAATTTTCCTTGTCCTTAAAAATACCTGATGAATCCTTGAATTGAACCGAATTAGATCTGCGCCCTCCCGACATAGCACGGAAAGAGGTTCATGGCAATCTATGTGCTTGAAATTTATTACACAAATAATATTACAAAATTGACGAAAAAAAATTATATATATATATATATATAGCCTGTAACCTCCGCTCCCATTAGAAAGAGTGATTGAATTGTGAATTATGGTCAAAAATCTCAAATTTAAACTTGTGTCCTACAATCACATATACTTATTTAGTCTTAGTCAATCTAGAGTGTGAATTGGGGTACGTCATTATATCATGACATTTGTATTCTTAAAGTCAATTCAATGTCATCTTATCTTTGTCATAAAAAATTTATATTATATATATATATATATAATTTGAGTTTTCTTCTATTCCTATTACCAAGAGGTTGCCACCTTTTCCTTATTAAGGTTGCGAAAAATAGTCAACATTATATTTACCTCCAATTTTGAAATACAGCTGAGATTATTTCATTTTTTATTTCTACCTAGTTGCCACGTTCATAAGCTCACTAAAAGTTGCTGTTTTCTTTTTTCTTTTTTTATAAAAAAAAATACATTAAAGTACTTCAAATTTTAAAAAAAAGATAAATGTTAGATGTCATCATATTCTTATCACTTATTTATCATTTTTTAACAGTATACTTAATTGTCATATCAAAAGAAGAAAAAAAAATTAAAAAATTAGTGATAAAAATCGAATGACATTTAACAACACCTCAAGATGAAACTTTGGCGATAAGCGTGTGCTTGGGACAAAGCCAGGTTGGTGATCTGGGGAGAGCAAAACGCGAAAAAATCTTAATTCTCCCATTGTCCCGTTATAAGCGAACTATTTAATATTAATATGTTAGGTATGGTTGGTACCGCTTCTTTATTAGGTATGTCATAAAGAACGAGAAGAAGCGGGGGTAAACTGCTGCAATAAGCGTAACATCAGGTAGATACCAGCTTCATGACCACAAAAAAAAAAAGGTAGATACCAGCTAGAGGAGTCAAGGTTAAGGACAAGGGTTTTCGAATATAGATGATATGAATTGTCCATATTATAATTGAATGAATAATTTACCATCATAAAATCTCCTCACCAAGTTATCGCATCACGCAATTAGAGGAACTGGTGAGAGACGTTATCTTGGGGTCTGATGAGACACAACAGCTTAAAGTAAATGAAAGGGTTCATGTCCAAGGTGATTTCAATCTCAAAAACAATACAAAAGGAGTCGGGGGATTGAAACTGGAGACGTGAGAGAAAGCGCAGCTGGAGGGAGAGATTTTTGTGCTGACAACCTAGCAAGGGGCAGTCTTGAAATGGAAATTTCTTCTTTTTGAAAAACCGCCTTTGGCCATGTGATAAAAAAGTAGACCTCACATACATAGTTGTGAGAGGGGACCAAAGGCCAGATATAGGAGAGAAGAACTTCCCGGTCCGACTATGCTGGAAGATCCTCCAAAAAATCTAAAGATAGCTTTCTGGAACGTGACATTGTGAGAGTTACTATCCCAGTTTGATTTAGCTGACGATCACATTTAATAGTCTCGATTCACAAGAAAACTCAAGACACCTGGGGTAAACTAAAACACATACACATGTTCTATTTGGTAATCCTCCAACTTCATCACAACAGGAAACTTAAGGTTACCAAGAATACTGCAAATACAAAGTTCTATTTGGTCATCCATTAACTTCGTCACAAAGATAAGGTTACAAGAAAACTGCAGACATCATTGTCCCATGGATTGTCACAAGAAAGAAGTCGGTGCCTTTCTTACTTACGTATTAGTAATATTTACAACAATATCTTTTCTACAATATGGACAGCAAGCACACATCCTTACCCAGGGATCCAAGCAGCAATGGTGGAACCTGTGACCACAAGGCAATCGTATTAGCTTGTCTCCCTCCAGGAAACTTTCCAGACATATACTACACTCCTGTGATGCCCTAGATATTTTCTCTTCATCACATCTATCTCCATTGCTGAAAACCTCAACAAACAAACAGTCTAAGGCCTCTTTCGTGAGCCCTGGTGGCCTCTTGCTTGTTTCTTGCTGCAAAGAGTCAGTGAAAGGGCTTGTTTCACCTTGCCAATCCCTAGAAAATCCAGTCTCCCAGTCCCCAGCCTCCGCAAGCCTGAAATCATCCTCAATTATGAGGTCATTGTGATAGATGCTTGATTACTGCCAGTATTTGCAGTTTAAATTTTTCAACATATTAAGCATTCATGTGTATAGAAAATATGAGACGGTTGAGGCATTTAAATTACTGCCAGTATTTGCAGTTTAATTTTTCCCTGAAACTACAAATGGATGCATATTTTTCGTAAAATGATGGTAACCGGTACAAAATTTGGGTTTAAAGGATATCAAGTGAATTATGGATTTTCAACTTTTTATCATTCCCCTTCTCAGTTTCCCAGGCAATCTAATGGTTTCTTGGAAAACTGAAATCCAGTAGTTCTCCAAGCAGTGCTTTATAATTCTAAGAAGATATAAACATGAAATTATTACAGATAGGTAGGAGATTGCTAAACTAAATTGAAGGTAAAAGCTGCAAAGAATTTTCCAAGAGGATGTCTCTATGCTACAAAGGAAATGGTTTCAGGTGCCAAATTAACTATGCTGAAGATAAAATTAAATACATGTAACATGGAGATATTCGCTGAAAGAAGTGGGTAGAACCACAGATAACAATACCCACAGAGGGAGTCCAAGATAGAAAGATGGTCTGAAAGTGGATAACGGAACTTGTGAACCAAACAGATGCTGCAGGCAATCAAAGAGTATTTGACCCCCTCACGGGGTAAACGAAAAAGAAGCTAGCCATGGTAAATTTCACATGCCTTCTCAACTTAAGTAATCACTCAAGTTATTTAGCAATAATTAAGTTCAAACCACTTTCTTGTTGAGAAAAAATTGTCATCAATTGTAACTTTGTATCCAAGGCACCAACCTGCTTCCAGATAGGGAGACACCTCTTAACCTCTGGAGAAGCCTTTCCCTTGCAAGTAGCACAGCTCCAGGAAGCCTATCATTTCCCGTGGACCTCAGCCTATCTCGTATATTACTACCATTATCCAAGACATTCACATCAAAGGAAGCAGATGGGATGCTGCTCTGGTCAAGCCACACTGATTCACGCTCCTAACCGTGGAAAAAAGTAACACAATAATAAGAAATTATATATCCAGTTTTACAGTTAATGCCATGAAACTATATAATCTTTAACATGTCTTTAATCACAGGAGAATATGTGGCATTATTCCATAAAAAAAAGTAAAATTCATGGCATTCATCACAATTTGATCAAACCATGCAGCCTTAAGAAAAGTATCCTACTGGTGACCATTACATTTATAAAATTTGCCTCATCTTAAGTAGAAACGCAGGCAGTAAAATACAAGTATACTAGCTGTAGACATCCCTTTCGCTTCTTTATAAATACCAGTACTTTGTATGTCTAGATTCTTGTGAAATTAAGCATCTATATTACACATATATAATCACATTAAGCAACATTTAAGTGTCTCGAGGAACTTTGAATCCATAATCTCTTAACACCAAAACCACTCTCATGCTCTTGCTCCAGCATTGCATCTCTGAATATATCTACTCTTTTCTTCCATTACTTTTTTCTTCTTCTTTTTTCGTAATAAGTAATTAAGTACTCATCTCCTTGATGAACAGTTCCGTAGTTAATTGCAAGAGCAGTGAAAGCATCAAATTCATCGATAATCTTAGATTCTTAGACGAAAAGAGGCTCATCTAGTAAAACTTTTGATATGGATATAAAATGGCCCAAGTGTTAAAATAGCCCAAGGCCCATGATGACAAAAGAAACAATCATTACAAGACACATATCACGAAAATAACTCACAAGGACAAGTGAGGACCACCAAAAAAGGCACAGCACAAAGAAAGTGACAGGGAGGTAATTAATTCATTCCTACTTCTAAATTTATTGTCTGATAGACTATTCCCGAGTCAAATACTAATTCTCTCGCCCGAGGTGAAATGGGAGATAACTCCCGTCGTTTCTTTCCTTTTTTTTGTGCAGGTCCTCGGCTCCGACTAGGGCCGGGACAGGCACCCAGCTCGGCTCGATGAATTTTGTATCTAACAACTTTCATCATCACAAAGCGCTTTTTCTCATTAAATATGCCAAAAACACAAATTAAGCTAGCAATCAATTTTCTTTTCCTTTAATTAATCATTAATTCTATATATATATATATATATCTGAAATTTAAAGTAGATAGAATTACCGAGTGGCGATGGTGAGAATGGCGATGGTTAGGAGAGCGACGCAGAGGATCGCAGCCGTCAAGATCGCGACGATTATTTGCCGTCGTATAGCGGTGGCGACGATTATTGTGATGGTGCAAGGAATCAAACCCTAACTCGACGTCGCTTCGACCGAAGCGAGACCTCCTGTTGTAGAATAGCTCCGATGCGCTCGTCATGCAACTCCAACACCACTAATATCACACTTTCTTTTGAAAATTACAAAAAAATAAATATAATCATCAGAATATCAAATAAAAAAAATTGTAAAAATGGCATAATATTGAGCTGAAGATTAATAATTAAAACAGAATATATTACAGTAAAGGAAAATTGGCTAAGAGAGACAGAGATTGTACCTTGAGACGGAGATTGTACCTTGAGAGAGATGCAGAGAAAGAGCTGAACTTGGACTTGTTGGTAAAGACGTAAAATTGGACAAGGTGTGTTATGTTATATACTGTATATATATTACTATTATATATATATAATATACATATATATATATATTATCTCTTCTGAGGAATGCCTTCGACCAGAAAAAATAAAATAGGAAAATACCTAGTACATAAGTCGAAGTTTCTTTTCTTTTTCGTTTTTTTTTTTTTTTTTGTAGAATTTTCTTTTTCATTCTGACAAGTGGTATTTGAACAATCAATTTAGTATTGGATGTGGTGTGTTTCTTAAAAAAAAAAAATGACAAATTTAATCTGAGATCAATTATATAAATTTATTGACATAATTTATTTATGTTGAGGTCATCTCTTTTAGTTTTAATATTGTCAAATTCCATCTAAACATTTTTATCGAATTCTTTGCAATTTTTGCTTTCCAAAAAATTTGGCTATTAATCTTACAATTTTACATTAAAAAGGCCAAAGTTATATGGGTTGAAATGCTCGAAGTCAACCACAAAAAAAAAAAAAAAAAGCTCAAGAATAAAAATCCACACTTTGGTCTAATAAAGTGGAAAACTAATGAGGAAAACGGAGTTGTAGCTAATAAACAATTAATAGAGGAACCTAGGAAGAGCAATTAATACTAACGAATCTATATGAGATCTTTGGCCCAAAAAATATCTAAATGACATCCCCTGTTAGAATATGTAGAAGATATTCAATTGGATAGCATTTGGTGAAGTGCGATTAAGGAACTACATTATGAGGTGGTCACGCCACACTTGATAAGCTTCCAAAAAACAAAGAAAATGATGTGAAAGGTGTGTCCCATCTTGGCCTTCAATGATCTTATCTTTTTCTCTCTCTTTTTTAAACCGACGGTTAAGTATTATTTCAGACAAGTTTTTGCACATCTTTTTCATATTTTTTGACTCAAAAATATGACTAACAATCATAAAGAACTTGTGGTAATACCAATATACAAAATGAGTAGTTATTAAATCAACTACCAATTAGGGAGTTAATACTCTAATTCTATGGTGTTCATAATCACAACAAATTACTTGACAATTAACACCACATAATCTAGTGGCATAGGATGAAAAATATATATATTTTTTTTTATTTATCCAAAACCGAAAACTTTATAGAATTGCCAACAAAAGGGTCTTATGTCATTTTCTTAAAATAACGAGATTAAGTCTCATTTTCCTATAGTTAAAAGAGTGTAGCGAGAATTGCCCCTTTTTTAATTATTTTTTTTAATCCATTTGAATTAAATAATTAATTGTTACAAGCAAGCTCAAAGGTTGTCACAAGCAATTAACATCTTTAGCACAAAATAACGTTCGTTTCTCTCATGATTATTAGATATTTGTTTCAATCATTACCAATGCAATAACTATTATTAATTTAGAGAAAAGGCCAAAAGGGGGGAAATTTCAACTTAGATTTCATCCTTCTTCCTTCTGAAAACAGAAAATTAAATAGATTTCTTTAGGAGACCAAAGAAAACATAAATGTTAAACTATTATTTAAAACTTCATCATAATTTATTATCCAATTGTAATAAAATTATGATGAAGCGAAAGAGGTTTATTTGATCTACACAATCACTCATTTACATCATTTCATTATCACTATATTATAATTTTATTATTGTTAAATCTCGCTCATAACGAGAATTATCTCAAATTTCTTTAGATTGTGTGTATAAATCTCTTGAGTGCCAAAACTTAGATAAACATCAAAGATGGAAAATATTAAGACAGGTCTTATATTCTACTAATATAAAATTATAGAGAAAAAAAAAAGAAAAAAACTTTTGAGGGGCCCTAGCTTTTCATCAAGAGGTTGAGATTCCTCAATCGAACGGTCATTTAAACGCCGAAGTCCACGTGCCAGACTAATACTATACACCCGACACACCAGATAACTACCCGTTGGAAAAAAAAGTATCGTTATGAACGAGAGACTCGCCCCGTAACGGATAGTTTTCCACTTTTTTCAAAAAATCATAACCATATTAAGCCAAAGTTTCTTCTTCACCTCCCTCAAAGATCAAGAAAACAACATTCATCTTACTATCATCTTCTTCTCTCTATCTTGCTTTAATCCACTTTGATTATCCCGAATAAATCATCATTCCATTTTATTTTTACTGTATTCTTTGCAACAATCAATAGCGTGTATTGAGTAATTGATCATCAAATTTGAAGGGAAAAAAAAAACCCGGTTGAGCAAGATGGATTTGGGTTGCATAGACATGGGTTGCATTGAAAAGCAATGCAAAGAAACTTCTCCTGATAAAGAGAACAGTCCAAGCGATTCTGTGATGTCTGCTTCAAAAGGTGGCAAGGTAATACTCTTATTGCTTTTCTGCTGCTATAACAACTAAGTTAAACTTGCTCTTGGCGTTCAATGGCGGTGGAGTCATGTTACGTTAAGATGAAATGATCTAAATTATTGAGCATAGAGAGGAAGTAACTGCATCATCACTTTATTAAATTAATTTTGTTCGTAAAGTTATTATAATATTACGAGAGATCCAAATCTGACTTATATAAGCACGGATGTGTGCGTATAGACTAGTTTCTTGTAATTAATGGGTTTCTGATCTCTTCTTTGAGGAATTCAATCTATGGCAGTAACTCTCGAAGTTATTGTTTTATACCAAGTTAGTTTTTCTAGGAGTTGTTGATCTTCTAAGCTAACTAGTATATGTTGTCTTGGGAACTAAATTTTTTTCTAATATTTAAAATTTATTCAAATGCTAGTACTATATTAAGGAAAAAGACTGTCTAAAGCATCTGGAGATTGAAGGTGATTTATAAAAGAAAAGTGAATTTGAAGCTATATTTGCTGTGTAATAAGAAGTTGATGATCACCTGCACTTATTCTTGAAATATCATGTTTTGTTGAACTTATTCTACTTGATGGACCAAAATTTAATATGCTTGTGTGTAGTGGCTTTCTAGTGTAATTGAATTATAATAATTCATATCAGTTTGATCAAATAACATTTTAGATGGAACACTTTTGTGTGTCATATTCTATGGTCTTTTTAATGCTCAATTCTTTATTTACTCTTACTTTGAATGCTTGGCCAGTCAAGTGTTTTGAATAAGTTTACATCACAAATTAAAAAGCCTCCACACCGGAAGAGTTCGCCGCTCAACTGGTTTCCTCGCAAAAAGGTGGATTCCTATTTGAAGAGGAAGATAAAACTGCTTCAGGAAGTAGATGGCATGAACTCAACTCTTGATGAGACTCTGGGCGATTCGAATCCTCATTACTCGAGAGTGTTGAGAGAAAAAATTGCAGTCAGGGAAGCCGCGCACAAGGCAATGGAGGCACGGAAGGCTGCATTGGTGGAAGCATCCTGGTGTCGAATACTTCAAGCGGCTAGGTGAGCTGAGCTTGTTTGTTAAGAGTGTTGAGCAGTTTCATGTTTTTATATTTGTTTCTGTTACATACCTGCATTCTCATTAACAGGATAGAAAGTAAAGAAGCAGAAGCACAGCTGTCAAAAGCAGAAGAATGTGCAGCCAAAGCCCTTGAAGTCGCGACAGCCATTGGAGTCATCATGCACGACATACCTGATTGCCAACAAAAACATTACAAAATTGAAACATCAGCTCCCAGAGGTGGTTCTACCACCCATACTATTGAAGCATCTTTTGAAACTGCATTCGAGGTGGATAAGCAAGTTGCTGTTGCAGTTAAATCAGCCTTTAAGAAGCTAGCGAATTGCCCTTCTATCAGTAAAGATGACTTTAAAGAACTACTAAGTAAAATCAGTGAGCATCCTGATACAGATGAAAGTTATCCTGAGATGTCAGAGTTCTCTTCAGAATGTGAATCTGATACTGGGGCAGAACTTGAATTAGGGTCACAGAAGGATAGTTCTCGAGACCATGAGCAGGAATATGCCAGGGTAAGGCAGAAGAAGTACAAGAAGAGACGGGTGTTTGAAAAATTTAAGATGACAAATCTTGTAGAAATGATGCTGGAAAGGCTTAAAGGTTTGCACGAAGATGAGCTTGCTTCTCTTGCCACTATAGTTGCAACTTGTGGGCTGAATGCTGCCCTGGCCGAGGCAGATAATAGCAGAACTTTAGGTTCTGCTGCAGATTATGCATCAACTCTTGATGCTTCCAACAGAATATCCTCCTTTAGAGCAGGAAGAACAAGGAATTCTAATACCGATGGACATGTGAGAAGGAAGATGCCTGACTCTGAACTTCCCAGCCTAGACAAGTTTCTAGTGAAACGCTTGACAAGACTTGAACGGGAAGTTCTTGAGGCAAAAAAAGCTAGAAGCAGTGAGCCAGCAAGGGATAAGTCTCAGGATGAGAACTTTCACACAAGTGATAATACTAGTTTGGTTCGTAGTAACTCTGACTTGGGAAGTGTTATTCAGAAGCCTTCTTCAAAGTTTGAGAAAGAGATTGAAGATGCCAAGAGGAACTCAGGAATGATATGCAACTATGAAAGCAAGAAATCAGAGAGTGATGTGATATCTGATGTTCCTGATTTTGGAAGTATGTTGATTAAGCATACTTCGAAGCTTGAGAAAGAAATTGCAGAAGCAAAAAGAAAAAATGGACTCCATGAAACAGATGGTGCGAAATTCGAAAAAAAGACAGTTTCCCGTGCAAAAGATGTGATGGAGGTTCCCGGACTGGATAAGGTTTTGGTGAAACATATGTCGAGACTCGAGAAGGAGGTCCAGGAAGCAAAAAATAGGAGATTTTTCAGTCAAGTTGAAGGAAAAGAAAACATTGACCAGAACAAGAATGAAACGAAAGCAGTAAATCTGCTGCCGCAAGATTGCAGCGTTTGTCCAAGTGAGCCTTTGATTGGAGGAGAACCATTCCTGAAAGCAGCGGAAGCATTTTTGCTCGATAACAAAGATGAAACAAGCAAAGATGGAGAAAATAGTTTGGAAAGAAAGAAAATGCAAGAACCATCTTCTAGAACTGATCATGTTCAGAGACATCAAAGGAAACAGGGAGAAAATTGTTCTACAGATTGTGAAGGTCTGGATAAAATTTTAGTAAAGCATGTATCTAGGCCGGAGAAAGAGAAATTAGAGATTCATGCCAAAGACGAAGTGGTGACAAAGGTGAAAAGGAGGGAGGACATCAGGAAAGAGTTAGAGATGAGTGAATGCAGTTTGGATCAAGTTTTGGTTAAACACAGGTCTAGACTTGAGAGAGAAAAGATGGCTGCTGCTCAGCAACCTGACAATCAGATCAGGCATTCAACTGCTCGTCGGGAAGCTAGGGAGCGGGAGTTGCAGGAAACATGGGGAGGGCTGAGCTTAGGTATGAGTGAAGGCAATTTGGATCAGGTTTTGGTCAAACACAGGTCTAGACTTGAGAGAGAAAAGATGTCTGCTGCTCAGGAACCAGACAATCAGATCAGGCATTCAACTACTCGTCGAGAAGCAAGGGAGAAGGAGTTGCAGAAAACATGGGGAGGATTGGGCTTAGGAAACTCCATAGGTATGGGTGAAGGCAATTTGGATCAGGTTTTGGTCAAACACAAGTCTAGACTTGAGAGAGAAAAGATGTCTGCTGCTCAGGAACCAGACAATCAGATTAGGCATTCAACTACTCGTCGAGAAGCTAGGGAGAAGGAGTTGCAGGAAACATGGGGAGGATTGGGCTTAGGAAACTCCATAGGTATGGGTGAAGGCAATTTGGATCGGGTTTTGGTCAAACACAAGTCTAGACTTGAGAGAGAAAAGATGTCTGCTGCTCAGGAACCAGACAATCAGATCAAGCATTCAACAACTCGTCGAGAAGCGAGGGAGAAGGAGTTGCAGGAAGCATGGGGAGGGTTGGGCTTAGAAAACTCCATACATCCTCATCTCTCTAGGCTAGAAAGAGACAAGGCAAGTTTTCCATTTCCACTACAATCCTCTTATTCCTTTGGTTTTAGTTTTGTGTAAATTTCCATCTGTTTTCCTACTCTTCAGTTGAATCATGTTCTTTCTTGGTTTTTTTTCGTTTTCTTATCTTCTTTCTTTGTGTTCTTCTTATCTTGTTTAGGCTGCTTGGCTTAAAGCTGAAGAAGATGAAAAGCGGAAGGGCATGGAAGTGTGAAATAACACACAATTGTATTCTTTTTCGAAGAATCTCTTTATATCTGTGACTTGTGAGGAACTTCCAGTGACCTTGTTATTTGGTTTTATGTCCTGTAAATAAGTCTGAAAAACAAATTCACTTGGTGACATTATAAATCTCCAAATGACCTTGCTTTTTGATATTGTCTTGCAAATATCTCTAGGAAAATTCACTTTTTCTTTTTGGTGAATGAGAAATTTTATTCATAATAGCTAAAAAGAAAATCAATACAGATCAGAGTCACCCTCTTCCTGTACTGGGGTGATACGCAGGAATAATCCTAGCTAAAAGCTACTGGCACATTAGAACAGCCAGTTATCTGGAACAGAAGATTGCCTACTCATTTCTGCTAACCAATCTGCAGCTAAATTGACAAACTTTCTAATATAACTAAATCGCACACTTACAAAACTGAACGCTACGTGCTTGATTTCTGTTGGTTTACCTTCAAAAACATATTCCTTTCTTTTCGTATCCCCCGGCAGATATTTGCTACCATAGTTTCAGCCTCCCCCTCTCTGTATCCACAGCTTTCCAACATTCTGAACCACGTCATTAATCCAGGCATCCACCTTTTGTGCCCAGGAAAATTCCCTTCGTGACTTGATGAACTTTGCAATCAACAGAAGTACTTGTAGTAATAGCAGCAAAATTTCAAGGCAATTGTACTTTTTAGTATTTGAAAGAAAGGATTGAAAGAGCAGCAGAATCATCATTGCATTTCCATTCATAAGAAATATGTACTAAACTTCAATCTGTTTCAACAACTTTCTCATTCGAATCTATACTATAGCATCTGGAATAAGGAACGTTTTAGACCATGAAGAACTTTATTTATAGGTGGAAAATGACGTTTCATCCAAGTCTTTGATAAATCAAATGCGTAATTGATGGTATAAGAATGTTCCTATCTAGCAACTAGTAATGCTGACATCCAAATGTACCCTAGAAAAATTCCAGTGGCATTCACAGCTTATTTTCTTAGGAATTGCACGTACGTACTGCAAAATGGCGGTTGTCATGTTCATGTGAGGGCGTATATCAAATAAGAGTCTAAACATCTATTTTATGCCACCCAATCATTACATGCTAACCGGATATTGTTTATTCCTCCATCGCACGAGTGCAGATCTTCTCAAGTTGTATTGACCAATCTTCCCCTAGTAAATGAGGATTTGACTCCATAGCCACACGAAAATCCAACATTCTTCCACAGTCTGCTCTCATTCGTTTTTGTGCAATTCTCCCATTTAATCCAGGTACAATCTGGCGATTTATATGACCATGAATATTCTGACCATCTATATTTGTAACATGCTTTACTCTACATCGAGCTCCAGCAATTGCTATACAAGGTTCTATCAACCTCCTTAAAAATGCATCCAAACCATTGTTTAACAGGTTAGTACAGTCCACTGATATGCCAACCCCTTCCAGCTGCAACTTTTTCTCCAAACGATTTCTTAGAGATCTAGTGTCAGGTAACTCACCACTGTTCTGGCAAGTTTTTGGATGAATACTGCATGTAGATCCAAATCGACTACTAATAGCTTTCCGAGCACCACCCTTGTTCATGGAAATACCAAGGGGAGCTGTAACAGGGCTTCGGCTTTGAATGCTAGGGCTTCCAGCAAATTGTTCAACTTCCTCACCGTCTTCTACAGAGGCAGTTTCAACTGGGGGTCTACTACCAAGAGAATGCAATTCAGTTGCACTTTGCTGCTGTTGCACCCTTTGCACCACTTCTTCACCTGTAGTATCGGGGCTCTTGCCAAGCAGGCCAAGAGGACTCTGATGACCTCGGTAGTTGCGATCCCTATTGACTGGATATCTAATTTTGCGAGGCAATTTGGGTAATGCTTCACTACACACTGATTGTGGAACACTTCTCTGGTAACCATTTGAAAGCCTAACACCGAGACATCCTTCTACTTTCCGAACTTTTGGTGGGGGAATTTTAGCCAAACAGGCATTCTTGATGAGGGATGTAACGAGCCGATTATGAAGAGAGAGATTCTCTCGTCCAATCGTTCTAACACACAACTTATCAAACTCAATCTTGCTAAGCTCTAAACTAAAAAGTCTTCTTAAATGATCAAAGTACTTCTCTGCTCTTTGGTCCCCAATCTTCCGACATATAACATCTCGGATCTCTAATGTGTCCATTCGAGTATATGGATGACTGGCCACCATTTTAATATTTTACAACCTAAATTCACAAGATCACACCTCATCAGAGTATATCAGCAAATCACATGCTTCGTAGCACTATAAACATCAACATTTCAAGGGCTAATCTTTTTCTTATGAGTTTCTTTTCTACCAAGTATCATTCGCAAGGTGCAGAAAATGGAAACAGAGCAAAACTCGACAAAATTAGCTCAAAGTAAATATTAGCAGCCTTATTTCAACTGAAATAGCCACCAAAATCTTCAAGTTAACCTCATTTCATAAATTCATACTCTTAAGGCAAAACCAGAAAAAGGACAATGAAAATAAAAGAACAGCCCGGTGTACGATACTCAACCTAATCTCGGATTCACGGTCCGTGAAGGTCGGCCCTCTTAAAAATATGAATATTCAGAGAACAAACAGCAATAATCAGAAGCAATTAAAACTGTAAAACCCAAGATAGATTGGAACAAGAAACAGAAAACCAGATAATAAATTGAATAATTGAACAATAAATATATAGAAACAAGTTAAAAGAGATAGCTTAAGAACTAAAATAAAGAGAAATTAACGTGAAATTATGGATATCTATTAGAAACCCTTATGAGAAACCAATTAAGAGAACTGCCATAAATAGAAAAAAAAATGGAAAAAGTTGGAAATTGACCTTGTTCGATGACGCTGCTGAGGTTCCGACCAAAAAAAAGAGAGAGAGAAAAATGATGGTGAGGTAAAGTACAGTTCTTGCTCAAAATTGCCTGTTTTGAGCGAAGTTCGTTTCCCGTACTGTTTTATGGATACAATTTGTCTGAATAGAGGACAAACCAAACACGGACCAAGCTGCGAGCTTAGTTTATTAAACATCCTTTACAAGTCGAGCACAAACGTGTTGTTCTTTTGTTTGTGTTTGGCTAAAGCCGCGTTTGGACGTAAGTTAATTTATGGTAATTTTCGTTTTACCTTAAAGGCACAAACAATTTCGTAGGTGTAGACCGTGAAATCTCCAATATCGAATTTCATGCACCAGCAACTTACGAGATCAAATGCAAGTCAACAGCGTGCTTCACACCGGTGTGGTGTGAATCAAAGACACAATTTAGTGAGTTGTAGGAAAATATAAGTACAAAGGGCAAATTTTTAGTGAGGAGCGAATGGATAATATTGTTGGGTAAAGTGCATTAGACCTTTTTATACTTTAACGAAAGTACATAATACATCTTTATAATTTAAAAACTCCATAAACTAATTTTTATATTTTTTAAAAGTGTACAACACCCCCATACAGTTATAAAATCAATTATATTTAACGAATTTTATAAAAAAAGACATAAATACCCTCATTTTTTTTATTTCTCTCTTTTGCCATTTTCTCTTTTGTTTAGGCCAAAAAAAAATGATAATTTGGTCAATTCATATAATTATTTAATAAATAAATTCATTAAAAATAAAAAAAAAAAATATAACTTAACGCGTGTGAAGTACACTTTCCGTTAAATTTAACGAATTTTTTAACGGTAGGGGGGTGTTGTGCACTTTTGAAAAACTACAAGGACTAACTCAGGGGGTTTTTAAACTATAGGGGGTGTTGTGCACTTTCGCTAAAGTACAAGGGGGTCTGATACACTTCACCCAATATTGTTTGAGGTTGTAAAAGTTTGATGCCCTTTTCTTGGTTAAGTGCGCTTTATTTATAGTTGTTGTTAGACTTTGTTTTTTTTGCGGACTCCTTACGACCAGTTATTATTTATTAACTCCTTATGATCAATTATTACTTATCCCTTGTCTCTTAGGAGGCGTTTAGTTCGCAGAATATTATAAGATTTCTTGGGAATATGAAGTCTAGACTATGACATTCATATGTTTGGTTCGCGGAATAAAAAAATATTCATGGGAATATCACATTTCTGAGAATGTAATATTCCCGTGATTTAGCCAAATTCTATTCCCATGTGAAGGGGTGGGAATATCACATTCTCAAATTTTGAAAATAACTTTGAAAAAATAAAAGACCCAAATGCTCATTTTAGAAAATACAAAATTAAAATAAATACAATAAAATAATTCAAAAAAAAAATTAAAAAAATAAATAATAAATAAATAATAAATAAAATAAAATAATAAAATAATGTAAAAAAAATAATTAAAATAAAATAACAAAATAAGATAAAAAAAAAATAAATTAAAAATAAAATAGAAAAAATAAAAAAAAATAAAAAATAAATAGATTATAATAAAATAAAATAAAATAAAAAAGTAAATGATAAAATAGAATAAGAAACATAAAATAAATAAAATAAAATAAGATAAAATTAAAATTAAAATAAAATTACACAAAATAATAAATTTAAGTTTTTAATTTTGAAGTGTCAAGTTAAAATTTATAAATTATAAAAATAAATTTACTTTGGCTGTATTAATACGTTAAATATTTTTTTACTCGCGTATTAGTAAAAGTATGCAAAATGTATCATTTTTTTTTTTTGCTAAGTAAATGCAAAATGTATCGTTATTTGTACACTTTGTTTGATATTATTATTATTTTGAGTTAGGGACATTATTGAAAAATTGCTTAACATTCTTAAGAATATTGAGTTAAACCAAACATAATAAAATAGCATTTCTATGAACTTGACAAAATATTTCGAGGAAGATTTTCAACAAATCAAACACTTTTAACCACATTTCCGGAAATAACATTCCTGGTAATGATATTTTTAGGAATAGCATTCTCGTAAATAAAAAATTTATCCGTGAACTAAACGCCCCCTAAGATCTGATAAAACCGGATTCTACATCAAGTTTATGGTTAGTTTATGGTTAGTTTAGCAATCCGCACATGGGTAATATTGATGGTTGGGTTCACCTAGGATCTTTGGGCTTGAGGTGAACCTACAACAAGGTAACTTGTGAGTTATGGGATTGCATATAGAATGTAACTCTTTTTTTTTTTTTTTATAATTGTAAAGGGAATCATTATTTTTTTGCTTTCTAGTCAATTGTAATCAAATTAACCAATTCCAAATTTTTTTTTCGAACAATTCCAAATTGAATAATATATGAACTATACCGAGCAAAAACATATGAATTGCGAAGTGAAATAGAAATATTGGTCTAAAAGATCAGAAGAAATACAAACAGATTGGGTCCAAAAAACCATTTAAACAAGGGCTCAATATCACCAAGGGCTAAGCCGAAACACTAACTTCATTATTTTTCCCCTCCGGAATCGAAACAAGGCCTAAAGATCAAATCCAGTGGTCAGGCCTACAAGGACTAGACCAAGCCTAATACCACACCAAAAGCCTACAACAAAAGCCGAACAAACAAGCCCAAGCCACTAGAAGCAAACCCAATTATGACCAAAATGATCCATCAGCACAGGAAACTAGAGCCTGTTTGGATTGCAGCCTAAAGGGAAGGAAGAAAAATAAAAGAAAGGAAATGAAATGAATTACCTTACTTGGATTATAAAAAAATAATAATAGAAATGAAGAGAAATGATTTTATAATTTTTTGTTTGGATTGGAGAAGGAAAGGAAATGAAAGGTTAATTTTAAATAAAAAATTACTTAAGTACTCTTTTTTATTTTTTTAATAATGAGATATGTAAAGACAAAATAGACTTTTTAAAACTTTATTTTCCTTTTCTTCAAAAAAATCTCAAATTAGAAGGGTTGTAAAGTTTTTCTCATTAAAGAAAATAGAGGGGATTTATAACCCCTCCATAACATTTCCTTCCTCTAAAATTACAATCCAAACAAGAGAAATGATTAAAAAATTTCTCCCTAACATTTCCTTTCTTTTAATATTGCCAATCCAAACAAGCTGTAAAATGCTAAAAAATGGTGTTTGGTAAAATGGTCGAATAATAATTTGTTATACTGAATAATTTTAAGTTTAATTTTAAATTTTTTTATTATAAATGTTTTATAATTTTTTACAGACCTGTAGTTTGCGTGGAGTGTTTTATTTCACCACGTGATTTATAATTTTAACATTGATTAAATGTGTCCTATTTAAGGTGAGATAGTCGTTACGAGAAAAAGAAAAAAAAGAAGAGAGGAGTGTGAAATTCACTGCATTTCTCATCCCGCTACAAACAGCAAAACCCAACGACCAAGAAAACTCGAAACCTTTCTCTTTTCAATGTCTGAAAATCCATTGCAAATTCTGTTCCAATCATTCGAGAAAATCTCGAAATGCGTTCAAACCCATCTCTCCCAGTTAACAATATTCCATCATCCAAACAACCCATCACTCACAAATGAAATTCCTTCCTTTTCTCTCTCGAAACCAAATCCTCAGTCCACTGAAGTTCTCAAAAAGGTAAAAAGTATTTCCAGTTCAGACGTAAACGTCAAGCTTAGTAACTGTTTGATAAAAGGCCTTAAAGAAGGACCTGTTGTGATTTATTGATAGAATCATCAATTGCATTGTGGGATTTTTTGGGGACATTTGATTTGATTAAAATTTTACTTAAACTGTTTGTTGTTCTTCAGGAAAAATCTGCAAGTCCAGTAACTAAAGAAGAGCTTGGAATGGCTACTTGGACTTTTCTTCACACTCTTGCTGCTCAGGTCCTTCTATAGCTCTTTGCTTTGCTGGAAAATGTGTAAAAAGTTCTCTTTTTCTCCTCTTTTTCGTTCTATTATTTTCAGGATGAGATTTTGTGGAAATATTTCTGAACTTTATCTTTAATTACTTCTCTTGGCCGTTCTCAGTTTTACAAATCTAGTTTGCGTCTGTACTATTTGGATAATAGAATGCTCTTGATCTTAACCGTGTCGGTTTTCTTAAATAACTGATTTTTTTGTTTTAATTTTCTTTGTTCTTTTCCAGTATCCAGACAGTCCCACGAGACAACAAAAGAAGGATGTGAAAGAACTGGTATGATACTTTCCCTGTAAGTAGGAGTGCTCTCGCCTGATTTCAGTAACTAGGATTTAGTTGTACTCAATTTGCATTGCATTTTTCGATAAGAGAAAGAAAATTGCATTGCATTTAGACACCAGAGTTCCAATAGGAAAGAAACTCGGGAGCATTTCTTTTTGCTTTCGATGAAAGAGTGGCTTGTTGCTGACCCTATGTTTTTTCAAATGATATTATTCGCTTCTTAGCTAGTGCTTTCCTGAAAATCTAATCCGATAAGTATCACACGCATTGTATGTGGTTCTTCTTTTGAGCTATGTAGGACTGATGAGTGAAACACAATATCTGTATGTTTAGTAGGTTCCATAAAAAAGAAACGTTTTAAGGTTGGTCAAACAAATGGAAAGGCGAGGTCTCTTGTGCTGCATATCTAACCGGTTGAGAAACAGTCAATTTGCCATGCTTATGAAGTGATTGACAAGGCGGTCACTTCTAGTATCCCTATTGGGACTAACATTAGCATTATCTAATGCATGACTAGTCGATACGAGACCAAATCAGTTATTTCTCTCTCTTCTTTGTTTTAGGGATGGATGGCAGATCTAATTGCTTCTACTTGATTTCAGGCCTTTATTGTTTGATCTCGGGATTTCTTAATATACTGGCAAAGAATATTCATCATATTTAAACATTTTCAATGGTGCCAAAAATCTTTGACTTTGGCTATTTTCTTTTTTTTGGTATGCTAAGGATCACGGTGAATAGCATACAATAATGTTAAATACTAGACAAAGTAAATTACTTAATTGTCATTGGGGCCATCTATTCTTTTTTCATTTGTTATGCAGATGGCAATATTATCTCGCATGTACCCTTGCAAGGAATGTGCAGATCACTTCAAAGAGGTTTTGAGGTACCTCTTTCTCCCTTCAAATTCACTTGCTTTTTTGTATTATACTACAAGTTTTCTTCTCAATATTTTGATCTAGACAATTTATCTAGAATATTGAATGAGGGAAAAGAGATTTAAATGCTTTCTCAGATTTGAAAGAAGTTTTCCCATTCAATATCGTAAATAGATCATTAACCACTTTCCATTAGTAATTTTTCTACTAATGAGGTATATTTCTTATGACATTTTCTTTTCCTTTTCCCAAGAGCAAATCCTGTTCAGGCTGGATCACATGCTGAGTTTTCCCAATGGTTATGTCATGTGCACAATGTTGTAAACAGAAGGTATTTACATGCTCCACTAGTTTTATACTTCCTTTCCCAGTAAATGCCCCAAAATTCTACATTGCTTGTAGAAAATTGAGATGCCACACTTCCTTTTAGAAATCTAGACCTTTATATTAGGACCGTGTATTTTGTATTAATTCCAAGTTTATCTTTCAACAGCCTTGGTAAGCTGGTATTTCCCTGTGAACGAGTTGATGCTCGATGGGGGAAACTGGAGTGCGAGCAGCGTGCATGTGATCTGCAAGGAACTCTGACTAGTTTTGGGAAATGATAAAGATTAAAGCCCTTACCCTTCAGATTGGATTATGGAAATAGCCTACAGTTGGAATATACTATACTTGTGGTATTATTGTGCAGGAGAACATTTTTTGGCAGTTCACTTCAATACCATGTCGCGTTATCTTTTGGTGGTCATTGTAGTGGAGTATTACCCCTGGTGGTTAACATTGATTCCCAATTCATATTTTCTTCTACACAGCAGAGCAGCAGCTATTGTCCCATTATGTTTTTCTCTTTATGTTTTAGTTGGGGGAAGATTCTCTCATTAGTCATTTGTTCAAGGACAGCTACAGAAAAAGTATTTAGGCAAATGTATAACTGGAAATACGATGTACATTTCTTTAATATATAGCTGCAAAGTTTATTCTGCCTCGATGAATTTGTGGTGGATTTTCATTTAGTATTTGAAAGGGACCGAAAAATATCCCACTTTATTGGATGTCTTTATTCTTAGGGGGCATTCTTGTGTTGAATATATTGGTTTGATGGGCTGGCATAAAAGCTCAAGCTATTTCCTTAAAAGTTAAGAAACCATGTTAGTTATTCAACTATATGCAGTTTGCCCAGCCATAAACCAGTCTCTGCAGTGGGGGGTTGCGGACACTGCAGCAAATTAGAGGGTGCTTTTGTAGGTTCGGTTCTTATGCTAATAAACTCTGTGAGAATGAAATAAAGAATTCGACATTGTAAATTTCAGTGGACTATCACAGAAGCAGGGCCAACACATTCAACATAGTTTTCCAGTGTTTTCATACTGAATTGATGTAGGGTTAGTCTTTGGAACGTCCAAATTATCAGTGGCGTGTGGGTACCATTGTAAAGCCCACATCCCACACTCACACTAGGTCTGGACATTTCAGAATGCTTTTTTCAAGTTTTTCCTTGCTATGGTGATTCTGGCCTGTCCCATCATGTTGTCTTTCAAAACTAATGTTGTTTATCAAAGATTTGCAATTTGAAGATATCATGAAACATGGAAAAAAAATTATAGTGAATTTAACAGTCTCCAGATATGACTCTCTTTCCATAGTTCTTTTAGTAGAGGGTAAAATGCACCTTAAGCCACACCGGCAATATATAACAAAATGAACTCCCCAATTACTCCCTCTGCTCTGTCCCGCGCCTTTTCAAGGTGTCAATTGCCATTGTAGTTCCCTGAAACCAAATTATCAGCTTTGTTGTTGCCCCCCAACTGTAATTACTCAGCTGGCCGGAGTGGTGGCGCTTCACCAAATTTGAGAATGTAAGCAGTCTCGTGAGCAGGCCGCAGTGCCAAAATCACTTGAGCATCTAAATATGCATCACAGGAGAAGCACCAAACTGATAAATCGCTGCACCAGAAATAAAGGAAACCATATCAAGTCACGTATCTAAGTACAAATAATAATCAAATGAACGAGCATTTTCTCAATTGCTAGCATTTACCTATAGCTTAGTGCCAAGCAGTGACTTGTCTGTTGATAATGCTCAAGCATATGCTTGTTCACAAACCGGCTGCAAAGAACCTCTTTGCAGCATAAACATAGCCAGTTCTCTTCGGGGTGTTGGCACCTTCAAAGAACAGTAGATAACAAAACCAAAATTTATTAATCACTTGTTTTTAGATCCTTCATCATCTTTGGGAGCATCATGCACTGATACAAACAAAAGCACAACCTAAATATGCATTCATCATTCTTGAATGATCAACTCATATATGTATTCATTTTATGAAACAGTAACTATTTTGAAGTTATTGAGAGGATGTATGGCTTAGCTTAAAAAGAGAGTTAAGCACCAAAATGCTTATAATCAATTTAGTGTTTTATAAGCCAAAAGTGCTTATTTCATAAGGACATTGTAAATTTAGGCAGATGGGTGGTAGGAGGTTACTATAGATCTGAATGTACCATCTCCAACTTTACCTTGTATTTTTAGGAAATTCTTTTTCAAAGACAAAAAGTGCTTATAAGCACTTAAAATTAAGCAATTTTGGTGTTCATTACCAAACATGTCATAATGCTTATAAGCAAATAAAGAATTAACAAATTATATAAGTAATATCACATCAAGCTGTAACAAACCAGTGCCTACTTTAAACCAATGGGATATGATTAGAGTTATAGATGATTAATAATAGGGATTATATATGTCAATCATATATATGTACCTCTGTGTGTGTTGAAGAAGAAAATAAATAAAAATAACAAACACCATTTTTAAACTTTTAAATGAGGTCTTGACGATACTTATTTAAAAATATTAAAATTGTTCACTTGTAATACTCAAAGAAAAAAACGACAGTAAATGAATATAACAAACTCATTTCTAATAGCTTAAACTGATGAACAGAGTAAAAAGTTTTTGGGGGTATGGAAGGGAGGCAGACCTGTTGCACTGGGTGTCTGGGGTGGGAATATGGGTAAGATCAGAAGACAATGAACCAAGGTGATCGCAATGGGTTCGGGCCTCGACCCAACCCGACTCAGACCCGTATAATAACAAGTCCTCGTCGTCTTCTACAGCGGGAAAAGATGATGAAGCTTCCTTCGCCATTTGACCTGAAATTGTGATAAAGCCCGATCGTTTTCGCTTTAAAACCCTGACTTAATTTAATTGTGCCCCCTTTTTTCACTTTAAATACTATTTTCGGTCGGACCCTCTTTCTTTTATTGGTAAAAGGCCTATATATTAAAACCAAAAATCTACATCAAAAGGCCCAAATTAAAGAAATATATAAAATTATACATATGTATTGTTGCTTGTTACATAAACAAGTTGAAATTGCTCATTGTATTGAATTCTTGTTCAAATTTATGTCTAAAATCAAATTAAGTTTTGTCTTATTAAGTGTTTGCTTGTTTCAATTTAAGCTTATTAAGAAACGACACGAAATTTAAATGTTGCAATAATATAGCGTGTGTGAGAGAGGGCCATTTTGTTTTAATTAATTGTATTAAGATATTTTGATTTCATATTTTAGCTTATTTTGAGCTACAAGATACTTTACAGATTGCAACAAAAAATAATCTTGTAGCTTATTTTAAAATATAAGTTGCATTAAGAAAATACAAAATAAGTCCTGAGTTAGGGTTTTATTTTACTGAATCAGCGATAAAATTTTATTATTGAAAAAGAAAAGAACAAGTGAAAAAGTATATCGAAACAACTAAATCCCAAGTTAGGTTGACTATATAGATTTAAAAACATTATTCATCATTGTTATGATCATTTTCTCGATTAGTGCCACAATTTCAAGCTCTTGTTAAGGGTTTGAATCTTGAGCCTATTTCTATCCTCATCCTTCGTATTACACTTTATAACAAATGCCCAAGGTCTTCTTTGCACGGATCAAAACTATCGGAAATAATTGTTTTTCATATTTTTTGATGATGTCATCCATAATTTTTTCTAACATAGTGTTTGGAAGCACTTGTACTAACATGGACTGTTGATGTTCTGACTTATTAATCAATTTTTTTTTTTTTGTGTTTTATTGAAAGAAGAAGGGTGAGGAGAGGGTTTGAAATACTTTTTATTTTTATATTTGAACCAAAATTAAAACTTAATTGTCAAAAAAAATTTAGAGGGTAATTTTGTCATCAAAATATAGGAATTAATTTAAAAAACATGGATTTATAAATTCCACTATTTGTGTAAAAATTTGGGTAAGACTTGAGAAAATCTAAAATTTGTAAATCTTGAATTTTTAATTTTTTAAAGTACTGCTTCCAAATATAAAAAAATTAGATTTGCAAATAAAATTGTAAAATTTTGTAAAATTCATTTATTTCAAACAATCTGTAAAAATACTTACTTATAGTCTTGTCCTTTTGGTAAATTATTAAACATCAATTTCAATATTTTCATTTATACCTCCACATCAAACTCAATTTTATTCCTTCCTTCTAATAATTTCTTTTACTTTAAATAAGTGTTCTTTGGTCACATAAGATTCTTAATGCATTTCGTCACTTCATGTATTATGATGTAATTATGTAGCTAACATTCTTAATAATCCATTACTCTTGTCGACCAAGTGATCCATAGTATTAAAAACTTTATTTCCTTTGTTTCTTTAAAAAAAAAAAAATTGTAGTACTTTGCATGTACATCAATTTTTTTTTTCTAAATGAATTTGATATTTGGTTTGAGGTGATAATTTTAATGTCTACAATAGTAGTAATTATTACAAGCATCAAAGTAAGTTAAAAAGAAAAACACACTCCTACACTATCTAAACCAAATTAGCATATTTTTTAAAGCTTTAATATTTTAAACCCCAATTTCCCTCATTAGACCGCCACACATTTCCATATATGCCCTTATTAAAACACTCAAATTCCAAGTCTCACTAGGGTTTTGCAGCCGCACAATATATACATACATGACAACGAACTTCTCCTCTTTCACCACCTCTTCTTCAGCCATCAGCAAAACCTAAGCCAAAGAGAGAAAGAAGAAAGAAGAGCAAAAACCAAGATGGGCCACTCCAACGTTTGGAACTCTCACCCCAAGACCTACGGTCCCGGTTCTCGTACCTGGTAACACACACGATCTCTCTTCACTTCCTTATTTCATCTATCTTTATTTTTTATTTATTTTTGTTAATTATTAATGTTCATATAAATTTATCACTATTGGTTTGGTAGTTAATTACTCGATTAGTGAATAATCTAATATTATGGTATGAATTTTTTTTTTTTTGCAGCCGTGTGTGTGGTAACTCTCATGGATTGATTAGAAAGTATGGACTCATGTGCTGCAGACAGTGTTTCCGCAGCAACGCTAAGGAAATTGGCTTCATTAAGGTAAAGATCTGAATCTTTTATGAAGAGTTCTTCACTTTTGTTTCAATTCAATTCATGTCTAGTGTCATGTTTCATATTGGTTTGAGCCATAATACGGGTGCTGTTTATAAGTTAGTATTGTTATTTTAAGTAATAATTCGGGTTAATCATTTTTGTTCAATGGGTTTGAGGCCCCCGCTATACTATCTTTGTCATTTGTGCCTGAGGACTCTGGGCTTGCTTAATGCGTGATATTGACTGCTGCTCACATTGGTCTTCGGAGGAAATATTACTTGATATATGAGTGAAGAATTAACAGTAATAATTAATTTGGTGTTTGCATTGATAATTTTTTGATGGGTTGTTCACATGCTCTAAAATTTTCTTTTGCAGTACCGCTGAACAGCATAATGGCAGCTTACTCTATGGAAGATGGATTCGTGGAGGGAATTAGAGTTCGCATTTTTTAATTATAATGTACTGTCTTCCTATAGACGATTGTTGTGATGCAAACAATTTTGCTTATCTCAGTTTGATATTCTACTTAAATTGATATGTGAACCAAGAAATTACTAGTTTTGGATCTGAACTAGTTTATTACCTCTTCTATTGTTGTCATATGCATATTTAAGTTTGTGATTTGGTTAGACTTTGTGACATTGCTTTCTGCAAAACCCGTTTGTTGCCAATCTGGTTTGCGGCTCATTTGCGTCTTCCTTGCATAAAAAAGTTAATGTGCTTTCTTCGGATCTTCTCTAGCTTCAGTTCTCAAACTATTTTGCTTTTGCGTTAGGCCTTGTAATGCTGATATCTGCGTGTCTTGTCCCATTATTTGGCAGACTGATGCGCTCCTGGTGGTGCAGTAATATGCCTAAATATGTATATTAGGATTTTTGTTCGTTTGATAAATCACTTTGGCAAATCACATATAGCTGTTAATGGAAAATTTATTCTCTTCTGAACGAATTTGTAATGGGGATGGTTGTATATTTTGTTATTCTTCAGGCGAGGAAGGATCTGTAAGAATTCAGAGGGAATTTTTTGCTGTGAATTTCCTGTAATGAAGAATGCTAATTGTACTATGAGTCTTGTCCTGTAGGTGCCTTAGATACAGTGTATGCAGTTCATGTTAGGGGGCTAACATCACCAAAGAAAGAATTATGGTGCCTATATTTTCACTTTTCATTGTTTTTTCCTGGTGATTATTTTCATCGTTCTTGGCCGTACTTGTATTTAATTCAGTGTATACCAATGATAATTAAATAGTCATAGGCGCTAGTCATGGAGCCTTACACCCGATCTGCTATAACTAGCAATGCTCTTTCAACGAAGATTGATATGTCGAGTGAAAACCCTAAAGATTAGTCATTGGATCTGCTAAGTTGATGCAGCAAAACTAATCTAATGTGGCACAAAGTATTCATTTGATCTGGCGCAAGTATTCATTTGATCGACCTGATCTATGTGATAATCATTCTGTCATTGCTCTTGGGCGCATATCTCTGTCAAGGGGAAACTTTTCGGACTGATGTTGGTCTTTTTACATTTTGGTTGGACCAACACACGTAGGTTCTATTTATTATATGAGAGACTGATCTATCAATCCGAAGGGATAAAAGTATTTTCCCTCTTTTAAGCTATCAGTTGGTTCAGCCTTATTATGATTGGTATCTACCCTTCCTTTCACTTTGCAAGTTGATTTGCCACCTCTCCTATCTAGTACAACGGTTAACTCCCTTGGTTTCTCCCGACTCCCGCCTTCTGCCTTCCTGGGTCGCAACCCAAGGGATATTTCGGTGGTGTCACCCCCAGTTGGGGCCTTGGCCTGTAAGGCTATATTGCCTCGAGTTCCAGACAGCTCCCCTACCCTGCGTGGCCCATAGGAAGTGTGGATTTGGGCGGATTTTTCCTTCCACAACATCAATGACTTTTTGTAAAAAGTTTAAAACCTTTGCTTATCTTGAAGACCAACTCTTTGCCCAATTACACCACCTTTGAAATCCATGCAATAGATGTGAATTTTCTCAATCGAAACACTTTCAAAACACCGTTCGTCATCATGTTTGTGTATCGACCTATCGGATTGAAAGCAACACGATTTTGAAACATTTTCAGAAACACCAGACAATTAGACATCACATTCTCCTCATTGAGGTCGACGAAGTGGAAAGGTAAATTCTATATGTATGAGTTCTATTAATATATAAGAGACTAATATAAAAATTTCTCTATTTGATCACTTTGAAATTAGGCTAACTACTACTAACTTGACAACCATCATTTAGTAGTGGGCGTATTTACTTTAAAACCAATCACTGTGTGCAATACTAGTGTGTGTACCTTAAGTCACATGGCCTCAATTCAGACCATAATCATTTGTTAATGAAAAAAATCATAGATAAATCGAACAATGGTCGGCTAGCATAGGTTTCTTCTTCGTTCAAAAAAAAAAAAAAAAAAGCATAGGTTTCTTCTTTTTAATTAAAATATAATTAATCAGTCAGCTTGGGGCCAGAATCTTTATTTAGTTGTTTGTCAGTCATAACCTAAACCATCCATGACCAGTCAGTCATTGTTATGTCTGCTGGCGGTTTCCGTACGAGTAAGATTACTCTTTAGTGAGCTCACTTTCTATATTATTTCTAAACTCAAAATATTGGCATTTTATTGTAATTATCAAATTCGGAGCCAAAGCATCCAATGCTTGTGAGCTATTATATTTCTACTATTCTTTTCATTTTTTAAAAATGCGTTCAAACTTTTATCCAGCGCAAATTTTATGCATTGGATTGCTTGGTTTTTAGATTTTCTTTTTCAAAAATTACCAAGAATGGAACAATGATCGATACACCAATTAGGACAACTTTTAAGCTACTGATGGAGCCAAATTTTGGTATAGTTTCATTGTATTTTGAGCTCTATGGCTTTTTAACCTGCATGGGCAAACTAAAAGCAAAGATCCCATTAAATTTATTGTCCTATTTTTGATGTGCAATTGTGGATGGTGCATGAATCGAAATATGGCACTTGCGTCTGTCTTTGCAGATAAGAGACAAGTATATCAGGCAATCACCTTTTAAGGACAAAAGTTATGCAGAGCTTGAGTGGTTAAAAATGAGGAAGATTTTCTCATAGCATCTTAACGTTATGAACGAAATTCAATAGTTGTAAATTATCTATATTATTTTATTATAACTATATCAACAATTTATTACCATTAAATTTCATTCATAACGTCAAAACTTTATGAGTATATCCATTTCCTTTGATCATAACATCTACTATATTGTTATCTATGAGCACATCTTCGTCTTTCTTTCCTTTTCCTCTCCCCCCTCTCCCCCCCCCCCCCCCCCCCCCAAGTCCCTTCCATTACAACATTTTTTACTTCTTGCAACCCTTAAATTGAACAAATAAGAAAACCGTTGTTATAAATGTCATTTTGCAATAATTTTATAGCTGTTGTCTAAAAATAAAACCTTTTGCAACGATTTTAATTAACTGTTGCAATATCTATAACCTTTTGCAACGATTTTAATTAACTGTTGCAATATCTATAACCTTTTGTAACGATTTTAATTAATTGTTGCAATATCTATAACATTTTGCAATGGTTTTAATTAACTGTTGCAATATCTATAACTTTTTGCAACGCTTTGCATCAGACTATTGTAATATCTATAATATGCAACTCTTTTTTTTATGAAGTGCTGCTTATTTCATTCTTTTTTTGCAACGGTTTGTAAAATTATGGGTTATTGAGTTTTACAGTTGCAAAATCTTTGATATACTACTTTTTTTGTTAAGTGTTGCATATCATATTTGGTTTTAGGCAATGATATGTAAAAGTATTGGGTTAAATGCAACGCAAGAAAACTATTGCTTATTTTATATTTATTTGGTAAGACATCGTGAGATATTTTGTTCATAAAGAAATTTGAGTTTTAGTTATTGAAAATGAGAAACAATTACAACTAATTATTTGAAACAAAGAGAAACAATTTTTTTTTTTATAAAAAGTTGATTAATTAGGTTTCATTTTTTACCCCTTTATTTCTACAATTTTTTTGGTCAAAATTTAGATTTTTCGTTATTTCTTAGTTCTAAACTACTGTCAACTAGTTAAAAATTTGAGGCAAATTTATGAAAAAGAGCATTGCAGTTGTAAAAGACTATTTTATATTTCTAAAAATTATTACAAAAGTGTTGACTATTAGAGATATAAATGAATATAATAAGCTTTTATCTAACAACTTAACTATTAGATGAGATAGTTAGTTTGATATAGTTATAGAGTTCATTTTCAATAAGGTCCTAGGTTCGAGTCTCATCACTACCTATATAGAAGAAATTATCTAAGTTGCAACTCAATAAAGAAAAAAGAAAGAGAATCTCTCATATATATATATCTTTTTTTTTTAAAGAATGGTGAACTTACAACTGTAAAATAACTGTTGCTTATGCTTTTGAAAACAGTTGCAAATAGGAAAAAATTTATCACGTAGTCTTTTAAAAAAAAAACCGTTGCAAAAAGAATCAGTTGCAATGGTTTTTTGACCGTTACTATTTATTTATAAAAAACCGTTACAATAGAGATTAGACAACGAGAGCGGATTCAACGGTAAGAAAACCGTTGTCTAATGTCATTTGCAATGGTTTTTAGTTCTTCTGCAACGATTTTCA
The DNA here is from genome assembly GCA_037974665.1 of Ehretia macrophylla. NCBI lineage: Eukaryota > Viridiplantae > Streptophyta > Magnoliopsida > Boraginales > Ehretiaceae > Ehretia > Ehretia macrophylla. The sequence goes on from CM075766.1 coordinate 49,648,251, forward strand.
AATGTTGCAGGAACTAAAAAATGTGGTAGTGTTCCTTTTTTCTTGGACTTAGTTTTTAATTTTGAGCCTGTTGGAATAATGCAAGGCAATGTTGCAAAAAATAGATCTAAAAAATAAGTCGACTCTTTCATTTCATGTACCGCAACCCCTTAAAAGTTACAAGAATTAGTGTATAGCGTCTGACTTACTGCTGGCCAAGTTGTAGCTCTAGCTATATTCCTTGAAGAGAGTCATGGGTCATGGTAAAACACATTTCTTACAAATGAGTCGTGCTTACGAACAACAATAAAATATATTCGATTGTCATGCGCGTAGACTCCATACATAAGTAAAGCCCGCTCTTACTTTCTCACACATGCATAATCCTTTCCAAATGAGCTATTATTTTAACTCATTTTCCCTCACAAATTATAATGATGAATATGGTACAAAGTCACCACCTCAACAACCTATTACCACTTAATCTTATTATAAGCCAAACATGTCTTTCCTGTAGCTTAACGAAATAAAAATGAATACAAAGATCAATATGTTAGAGGTTCACAAACGTGGTAATTAAACATATGAGTTAATGTAAGGATTTGCAATTGGAAATCCAACCTGGATCCACTGGACTATATATTGTAAAGCTTGTTTAATGTATTGAAAAGGCGAGATGCAACAAAGAAAAGCAGCTAGAAAAGTAATGAATATGCTTTAAAAGCAAGGGAAATATAGGCACTGAATAGGACGGTGCATCTTATAGAAAACTAAATAATGAAGACAAAAGTGGTTATGTCTTAGGTTGCGAATGTAACCAGGCGAAGCAATCTGCAAAACATTCCAATTTCAAACGTAGCCTCTTTGTATTTTCATCCACAAATTACGAAGAGGCTTTTCTTGAATGATACAACTCAATCTCTTTTTTCTTTAGGCGATTTTTCTGACCATTTGGAGGATGTATTTGATAGGCAAACACAACTATAGCGGTGGAGTTACGACCCGATGGTCAGCGAGGGTATAGTATATAATTAGTGGAGACACTCGTATAAAAAGGATATAATATAATGATTTTTTTTTTTCAGATTTAGGATGTCTTCACCATAATTTGGCTCCGCCGCTACAAATGAATATAAGCATAACCACAAAAATATCACGAATTTTTTCATTTCGCATATCTTTTTTCTTAGCTGTCATGGTGTGATTTTGAGGTTTCCGTTTCAAGTTGTGGAAACAATCTCTTGTAGAAGTGTAAAATAAAAGTACGCACTATAAATTTGAAGTTGATCTAATTCTTTCTCAAATCGACATATAATAGGTTCACCTACCTTATATCTTTTCTTATTAAGAGGATACGTGTGTAGAAGAGAAGGAAAAAGTTACTGAAAATGGGATCTAAGTGTACACATACACATTTTGAAGGTCTATCTACTTTTAGTATACATATGCTAAGAGAATTAATCAAGGTTTGGGTGTTAAGCTGAAGCTTCTGTCACTAAAATTCGCGAGGGACACATGGTAGAAATAAAGGCAAGCAATTTGAAGCTTTGCAAATATAACTTCTTGTCTCCATCTTTGTCCAGCTCATGTGAAACATAGGATCTACCTAAGAGGAGGACAACTCGAAAAGAAAATCTTCATGGATAGGCCAAACACATTGTACTTGTGATTTGAAGAAGCTAATTTTGTATTTAAAAAAAAAAATTATTTTTTGAAAACTCTTGAGAACAATTATCATTTCAAAAGATTATGTTATTGAGATATATACGTCAGACACAATTTTATTCGTTTAAAAGACATTCTCAAAATTTTTGTAGTTATTGAATCCTAAAGCTCTATTGACAAAATAAAAAACCCCTATAGCTCTAAGAATCTAGTTAGTCAATTTTGGAGCTAGATTCTTGCTTCATCATACTTTCCAATTCATCCAAGTCTAGTTTAGCAACTCAAGAGCCCACTTTCAATTAAATTAACATAAATGGCTTGTATTTTGTTACACATAGGCTTGTCCCCCTATTAGTTGTGAAATATTCGAAGAAGTACCCTATTAGTTGTACAATATTCAAAAAAGTCTAATGGCATGACCCATACAGCTAAAGAATCTTCAAAGCCCTAGCCCCTTTTGACTTGTTTCTTCCAACCTCCCACTCCTAATAACCTAATTTTAGATGTAAAAGCAATTATTCATAGTGGCAAATATTGCATTAATAAGGAGAAATTTATATAAACTAACCGATCTCATAGTAGAAAAATTTTTTTTTTTAAAAAAACTTAGTTTAGCTACAATTTGATTACAGACGCAACATAATTAGCACTATTCTTAACTAATTTAAATTGCAAAGAATCGAAGTGTGGAACATAAACCTTAATCTCCTGAAATATGCCATCAATTCTCTAATTACTATTAATACTAGTTATATTAATAGCTTGAATAACCTATATGACATCAAATTCAAAAGTATTATCGCAAAACCTGATCTTAAATATGAAAAATATTGTATCCGTCAGTAATAAACGTTGGTCTCCCACATTATTGTGAGAACTGAACGTGCGTCACTAAATGATGGAAAAATTATTTTTTTTATGAAGTGGAAACTCAATTGGCGGATTCCAACTACAAAAAACTGATTGAGCCTAATCACCCTCTGATAAACCTCTAAATACAACGAAACATCTTCAATTCTATTGTGCCGAATAAACCAAGACACTCAATCCAAAACATAAAAACATAAATCAAACTCAAAAATGCACTGCATCCGAAATACATTTTTACCAATGGGACGTCCATGTGGACCGGAAAAGTTATCCTTAACAAAGATACATGCCAGTGGGCAGCATAGATATCTGCAAATGAAAAATCTTGCAAAACTGAAGTCTTTTTTTTTCTTTCTAAAACTTGAAGTGTTTTTGTGTAATAATAAATGCCTTAAATTCGAGTACGTGTCATATATGGGTCTCTAGTCACTATAGACATCGTAGGCAATTAGTCATTACATGTCTTTTTTAAGATAAAAAGGAAGCAATTAGAACAAAGAAATGTGATTTGGTTAGCGTAACGTCTGTCCAAAGATTCACAAAACCCCAAACGCACCCTAAAGATGCACGAAACTCTCCATGCCCCCAAATCTCACCTCTCTTCATCTCTCTCACTCTCTCTCTCACACACACACCCCCCAAGAAACACACAGTAGCCTCACCATTCTTGCTTGAAATTCATCCATATCTGTAACATTCTCTCTCTAAATTAGCACTCAGCACACTAAAAGTTGCCATATTTTCACAAAATCTTGGAAAAAATGTGGAATCTTGCAAAGACCCAAGATGGGGTTTTGAGCTATGGTGGCATTTCTTGATATTTTTGCTTGCAGGGTCTTGAGGGGCCAAAAGGGCTTTCTGGGTAAGTTCACTTTTGCTCTCAAAACCACAATGTGAAAAGTGAATTTCCATATACTTTAGTGTGTGTTCTGTGTGATGATGGTGGCTGCAGCTTCAACTGAAAACCCCAAAAGGCCCCCATTGTTGCCTTCTGAGAAAGATAATAGTAATAGCAATAATAATAATAATAATGCTGTTAGTAACCCCAAAAGGCCTAAATCAAGAAATGTTTCTTCAAGATATTTGTCACCTTCACCTTCCACTTCCACCTCAAATTCTTCATCAGTTTCATCATCATCATCTACTTCAAGAAGGTTTCCATCCCCTTTGGTTTCGAGGAACTCGAGTTCGGTGTCGAGTACACCATCTTTAGGCCCTAAGAGGTCTGTTTCTGTGGATAGAAGACGGCCTGGGGTGTCGAGGCCTCTCACACCTGATCTTGATTTGAAACGAAGTAATGGTAGTGAAGTTTCAGCTGCTACAAAGCTGCTGGTGACTTCTACGCGGAGTTTATCGGTTTCCTTTCAAGGGGAAGCTTTTTCATTGCCAATTAGTAAGACTAAGGTGGCGCCACCTTCCCCTAATTTGAGTAGCGTGAGGAAGGGTACACCAGAGAGGAGGAGGTGTACTACACCATTGAGAGGGAAGGGTGATGGAGGAGGAGATCAGGTTGAGAATTCAAAGCCCATTGATCAGCACCGATGGCCGGCTAGGACCAGGCAATTGAATCTGTTGTCGAGGAGCTTAGATTGTAATGGTGGTGAGAGGAGTAAAGTCATTGGATCTTGGAACACGATTGGAGCACTACAGCAATCTATGGTTGATGAGAGGAGGGCATCATTTGACGGGAGATTGAGTCTTGATTTGGGTAATGCTGAGCCTTTAAAAGCAACTGAACAGGCACCAGATGGAAATTCAGTTAATAATGAGTCGTCTGTTGCATCTGATCTTACTGCATCTGATACGGATAGTGTTTCTTCTGGTAGTACATCAGGGGTGCAGGAGTGTGGTGGAGCTTCTCGTATGCAAAGTGGACCTCGTGGCATTGCTGTTTCAGCTAGGTTTTGGCAAGAAACAAATAGTCGGTTGAGGAGATTGCAGGATCCAGGGTCACCTTTATCCAGAAGTCCTGGTTCAAAACTGATTGTTCCACCAAAGTTGAAAAAGTACCCGAGTGAGAGTATATTATCATCACCAAGAACAATGTCATCTCCAATCCGCGGAAGCATCAGGCCTGCATCTCCAAGTAAGCTCATGACACCAGTAGGAACATCTCCATCCCGGGGAATGACTAGTCCATCTCGTGTGAGAAATGCTGTTAGCACAATTAGTAATAACTTTAATGAGACACCTTCAGTTCTTAGTTTTGCTGTTGATGTCCGGAGGGGGAAGGTAGGAGAGAACCGAATTTTTGATGCACACTCATTGAGGCTTTTGTATAACCGACACCTGCAGTGGCGCTTTGTAAATGCTAGGACTGAAGCAGCTTTGTTGGTGCAAAAACACAGTGCTGAAGTAAGATATTTTATGTCTTTTTGTGCCATAATTTTTAAAAGTTGTGCTTCACTTTTGCATTCTAAGTTTCTGTCTATCAAGGAAAGATATCTCATTCCAAATTCTAGTGAGAACCGTCTATGACTTTTGTTTATCTATTATTTGTCCAGTCTGAGAATAATCATAATGCAACACACAAATTCATAGTGCTGCTTATGGAATAACGTGTATACTTTCTCTCATTGAATACAACAATCTAATGATACAAATTACATTAATTAGCCTAAGTCCTTAAAGATTAATGATTGTTTACAATGAATTATGTTCCTATAATCTCACGGTATAACCCTTTGATTAGAAGGGCCAGTTCAGGTGCTGAGATATCAAGTATCATTGAATATCTTTGTTGACAAATGGAGAAGATTCTAAGTAAAGACATTATATAGAGTCATAACATGGTTTCATTGTACGTCTCATGACCTTTTTGTGTTCCCATGTTGTAAAACTATACTTTAGATGATATGCCATGAAAACCATGAATGTCTAAAGGAAAAACAAAAATGTTAGGGATGAATTCTTCTATCCGTCTAGTTTGTTGAAAATGGTTGGTGAATACTCTGAGACAGTTACTCATTCAGACGGGAAATTGGAGGCGAAGTTTATTGTTAGCGGCTACTTCTATCACGCACTATTGGGAAAAAAGGAAATTGCTTATTCGTGCTTACACTTTCTTTGTTGCACTCTTTTCTCTCGGCAAGATGTTGGGCTGACTCATCATCAAGGCTCGGAAAAAGGAAATTGCTTATTTGGGCTCACACTTGATTTGTGGCACTTTTTTCTCATTGCAAGATGTTGGGCTGACTCACCATCAAGGCTCGGCTACTCAAATTTAAGTTACATTTTAGCTATCAGGTCTTTGCCTGCTGAAATATGGAATCTCACTACATTTAGGGTTCCTTTTCATATTATTGAGTGGGATATTCAGATCCTTGGTTTGAAGTCACATGTCAATTTATGCTTTGCATGATTATGGACTGAAAGTTCGACTTGATGTCTCTGTGCTAGAAGTTGATACGTCAGTCTTTCACTACACAGTCTGCTAAAAGATTTTCATAGTCTTGGTTGTTTCATGAACTAAATCTCTGTTCTTTTTCCCAGAAAAATTTGTGGAATGCATGGATTACAATCTCAGATCTACGTGATACTGTCACCAAAAAACAACACAGGTTACAGTTGCTCAAGCAAAAATTGAAGCTAGCCTCCATTCTCAAGGGACAAGTAAGCTTTATTCCTGGCTCTACTTTCTCCAATACTGAATCCTGCTGGAAATTTGGGTGCAAAGTTTTATTTGGCTCAAACAATCTTATCGATTTCTTACTAATTAATAAATTCGTTTTCAACTATAAAAACTAGATACGAGGGTGCATCTGTGGACATTCCACTTTACTGGGCAATGGACATTGTTTCATGGAAGAAATCATGGAGCTTCATAAATAATAGAACATGTTTCAAGGATAGTCTTACTGAAATCTTGTGAGAATGTATAAAATCTTTTAGCAATTTGGTATGAGCTTTACAGATTACTATTTACAGAAAATTAGAAAAGAGTAGGGAACTCTTTGAGCTAAAATGCTAAGCACTTACAGTCTCTCTTTATATCACAAGATAAACCAAGCACTCGAATGGAGACCTGAGGTCTTTATACACTAGACTTTTCATGATGATAGTTTAGATTTCTAAAGTGGCGGTATTTATGGCATCACTTCAACATTGCATGAGATTGATATGCGATGATATTTTGGAATCAAAACTTTTGGCTTTTCTTTTTTCTTTCTTGATGATAAAAGAAAAAAAATTTCACTTAACAGTTTAGGATGTCAGGTTTCCTTATACCATGCTAAGCTATCTTCATGTCTCTTAATGCAATTGAAGGTAATTCGACATCTCTTCAGGCACTACCATGTTTTATTCGCAGATATCCAACTTAAACTAATTTATTTGATATTCCACTCTAGTTTCACATCGAAAGATGGATCTTGTTGCAACAGAAGTGGTGTTCGAGTTTCTTTTAGGGAGTTAAATTTATATGTTAGGTTAATTTACGAGCTTATGAAATTCAGTTACCATTTTGTGCATGAAAGTTTTCTGCCTACACTTATGCATCCATATACCTCATTAAATTAGACAACATAAGAGGGTGTTGAGTTTAGCTTATAAGCTGGTCAAACTAGCACGTAAGCACATGAAGATCTTATAAGCACAATTCATGATTATTTTGTAAGGTTCTCTACCTTTTTTTCTTTTTTTGGTCGAAATAAGGTTCTCTACCTCAACTTACTGTTTTGTGCTTATGAGCCATTGCATTCTAAGCTAGTTTAACCAAATGCATTTCACAGAATTACTCCAGTTCCATTTCTAACAATTTCACCCCAACTTACAATTCACTTATTTTTGGCTAGGTCAAAGAGCCTCTAATATTTTGTGGCGACCCCTACACCCCACAAATTTTTTCAGCATTTCTTTGCTTCAATTTCTAAGTATCTTAATAATATAAACTTTTGGAGAGTAGTATTCTTTATCTGTATTCCAATGTATGTATAATTTGAAATGAGAAGAAAAAAGAAGACATGATAATCTTCTGATTCTTGATACCTCTTGAATGACCATCTGTTTCTAGCATTTGGAAAAGCTTTTGCTATAAGGGCTGCTTTCTAGCTTGTGCGATCTGAAACTGATGCCGTTGTGATAGATTGTTTATTTTTCCCTTTTTATTTGCTTCCTTCTTCTTTCCCCATTTTGAATTAAGTTATTTATATCAGAAACTTTGCCCATTTTATGCACGCAAGCTAGTTATGTGCATGAACTAAACCTTCACATTTATTTTGTTGTAGATAACATGTTTAGAAGATTGGGCTTCTCTGGAAAAAGACCACTCAATTTCTTTGGTGGGAGCAATTGAAGCTTTGAAGGCTAGCACTCTTCGTCTCCCAGTTGGAGGAGCAATTGTATGTGCTTGGGAGTACTCTCTAGCTTTGATTTCTAGGTTCATGACTCATTGTCATCAATGTTGTTTAATGAGGTGTCGCAATTATTGATTTGACAGGCTGAAATTCAAAGCTTGAAGGAGGCTGTCAATTCAGCAATAGATGTGATGCAATCAATGGCAACCTCAATTTGTTCATTTTTGCCAAAGGTAAATGTCATATCGTCATGTTGCTTGAGTGTGATTATAGTTGCAAGAATGTAGATGACAATAACACTTGGAGGCTTTCGATCCCTGCTCTGTTCTTCATGTTTTGATAGAATTATGACGATTTGAAAAAAGAAAAAAAAAAAAAAAACTCATCGAAAGTTGATGAATGTTAAAAGTAATAATGTTGTTTGTCCTCAACTGTAAAGTGAATCTATCTTACTTAGAACTGTGGATGATATCATTTGTCCAAAAAGTTTTCAAACTCTTTGTTTTAATGAGCTTTTTGGAAATATCAGGACACAAGGGGGATTCATATCTAGAATCTCTATCCAAGTTTTAGTTCGCAATTTAGCTTGTTGCATGCTGTCTTTGCTTGCTGCTTTTTTCTTTCTCTGTCATGCTTGGAACTGCTTGCTGATGCTTGATTATAGATCCCTCAAATTTATTCCAGTCTGATCATAGCTGAAATTTCTCTCATGCTTTTACTGCCCTTGGGTTGTGTGATATCTTGTTTACTTTCTGAACCTACATGGATGAGAATTCTTGTTCAGTTCTTTCGATTTAAGAAAACTGGTTCAACATTGAAATGTTACCCTGCTTTACAACTGAAAACTAATCCCTAACAGCAAACTGGGTCTTTAGTTGATATTTTATATAATTGGCAAGGTTTCTACTTACAGTTTCCCTTGCACCTTTGATTATCTTTTCAGCTGGAGGAAGTGAATTCCTTGGTGATGGAACTTGCTAAAATGACTGCAAAAGAGCGGGCTTTACTAAAGCAATGCAAGGATTTCTTGTCCATTTTAGCGGTGATGGAGGTATATTACATAAAGCACGTGGTTTATTTCTGCAAATAATCAATGTCATTGGCTGATAATAATTCTTCTTGCCAATTATGTTAACCAGGTCAAAGACTGTAGTTTGCGAACTCAAATATTACAACATAACCGTGTACCAACAATCTGACAAGGAGTATGTAGACTGATCATATATGACCATCTCTAAATGCTAACATTACGCAACCTGCAAACTAGGAGGAGACTATGGAGGTGATAATAGACTGATAAAAGAAGGTCTTGGCTTCTCCTTTGGAATTTTTGGAGCACACTGGAGTTTGTGTCTGTACTCTACATGTATCTTCGCGTCCGAAGAGTACAGGAAATGGTTCCTTCTAACTAGGTAGCTGTACACGTTCGTTCTATTCTTGTCCCTATGACTTTTCCTCGAGGAAAAAAAAATACTGATGTATATATGTAACCTTTCTAATCAAACTGTTATTTAGCAATTCCTGGGAAAATCTTGATCTTCTCTTATTGGCAGCCAAATTAAAGTTGGCTCAAGCTTGATCCCACTGTTTCTAATTGTTTACAGTCAACAGTGACATGAAATGTTCTTGTTCTAGACATGTTTCTTCTTGAAAAACCAAACCAAATCATATTAAATCTTATCTCATTAGGTAGGGTAGGTTATATGAATTTGACGACGTCACTTGTGCTAATTAAGTTTAATGCACACAAGATCCTGTTTTGAGTATCTACATTCCACTCCATCGTATTTCTTCTTCTACTACTTTTATGGTGTACTACCCGTCATATATAGTAAATTCTCGTGCATTAAGGAGTATTCCAGTGATTGAGATTTGTTATAAAGTCTTCTCTCTTTATGTGTAGTACACTCTTTTTAAGTTATCGTAAATCATCGTCTTTGGGAGCACTTATCCTGATTCTTAGGAGGAGCACCGAGTATAAGCACGAGGAGCAGCTGTTGCTTGAATTGATATTAGAAAACTAAACTCTTTTCAATAAAATCTTTCCAAGAAGGCTGTGACATATGAACAAACTTTGACTTTGCCTCGTTTTGAGACTTTAACCAACACAAAGTTGAAGCAGTAGAAACTACTCTGCTTTCCTTATTACTTTCTGAAGAAAAACTAAACAGTTTAACATCTAATTAGTGAAGACTCTGTATTTGGACTTCTGGACTTCTTTTTTTTTTGGGTCCAATTGGACTTTGGACTTCACTATTTATTTCTTGTGGAGTACATTTTTCAAGAATCGATACTTATATATTTATTTTAGCAAGGACTAATTGATTGTTCAGATAAAAAAGGACATAAATTTAAAGATTTTTGTAATCTTAGTAATGGCCAAAACTCTACTTCTTATTGTGAATGTGTCCCTAATTGTACGTTTGTAAGAAATAATCCAACAGGGGACATCGCACGTTAAACTTCCGGTGCCAAACGAAAGAGAAGGGACAACGGCCCACCACTAACATGCAAACAAGGAGTGCTTAACCGTTGGATTTATTCATTGGTAATGTAGGCAGCCGACCATTTTTGGGTAATAAGTCAACAATCTAATGCTCCTCGTAACTCTTCTTGTCTCTAGTAGAGGGGAAAGTGGTTTGAGGCTTTGAGGTCCAAACCAGCAAGAATTCAACTATTGGTCCACTGGGATTTTTTTTTTTTTTTTTCCTTTTTATGACCAAAAACTTATTTTGCATAAAGGACCTACTATCTTTGAAATTGGTTTTCTTTTTCAATACTTTGACTCATGTTAATAACTCCTGTACTACACCAAAATACATGAACGTATCAAATCAACTAAGGAGAAAAATTATTATTAACCCCCGAATTAATATTTTTAGTGTTCGTTCTCAACTTTGAAGGTCGATTTACTATAATTTTGGATAAAGGAACTACTATCTTTGAAATTGGTTTTCATTTTCAAGACTTTGACTCAAGTACAATCATGACAGAAAATTTTATAATATCTCAAACAATCTACTAATGCTATTGCTAGTGGTCATGTCTTTTCCCAAGTATGTTTATATGATATATAATGCGACTCCTTTATTCAACTCTGACTTAAATTACTGTGTATTTGATCATACTGTGTATTTGATCATAAGTTCAATTATCTCCAACCCATCTGATCATGTTAAAAGTGGAAAAACCCAAGAATATTGGTCTATACCATCTTGCAAACGGCCCCATTGGTCTACCAATATTTCCTGTCGATCAAATACTAGGTATATTTAAATATAAGAATAGGTTATTGATGAATAGCAGGATTGTGTGGCAGATATTTTACGGGGGAAGCATTTCTCTTGTTCTTTTTCCTTTTAGCAGGTGAGATTTGAGAGGAATATTAAGACCTTTATCATTAATTTAAAAGATCTTAAACTACAACACGTAAAGGGTAGTTTTTAGTAAGGAAAATTTTATTTAAAATGTAGAGCAAGTCTTTAAAACGATAAGATAGTGGCAAATATTTATACTTAGCAGTGACAACACTAAATAATGACAAATTAATAACACGCAATAACATCGCAACTGTAATAATGACTGTTTGTAAGTTTTTCTATGCATGTAGCACCTTATCCTCCATCCATCCCCCACGGATGAAGATGGGGAAGAGTTTCTTTTCTTTTTTCTCTTTGCACTCTAATTGCTTATTCAAGTGAGGAATAGAGAAAGGTAACTAAGTAAAGCCGTAAAGCACGTAGGGTTCACGTACCACAACAATGCATATGCAGCGACGCACAGCAGTTGGATGGCATCATATTTGGACCCCCACACACCCATTTTGCAGAAATAGAATGGATTGGACGGTCTCTTGTTTTCGAATGGCTAAAGAGAAACAAAATGTCCATTGTGCTGATCACTGCGTATGCCACTAGCAGGGCCCCTCACCACTTATCACCAATGACCAATTGCATAAGCTTGACATGCAATTTGCACACCTTAATGTCTTTACTGAAAAGATTGCACTCTAGATGCCCTTTTCCAACACTCAAAAGCCAGATTGGTGAAAATTTTCTTTTCAAAGAAAAAGAAAAATTCAAAGCTAATGCAATGTGTAGATTGGTTACAGAATTATGAGTTGAGCCAACCGTGGGGAACTTACACTATTTGGCAAGTTTCTACATTGCTACATGAGTTTACATCTATTCTGTCAATTTCCGGAAAACAAATATATATAGCATACCGTTTTACATTAGTTTTATAGCGTTTATAATAACTTTTGTTATCTACTACTATCAACATGAATTTAAATATTTTAGATCAATTAACTAGATTTAATATGTTGACGGACTAGTAGTAGAATCCGACCATTATAACAAATCTTGTGGTGAAAAAGTTTAATAGTAACCAAGATAGTTCAACATATATAGTTGAAAAATATAGCACCGATGGGGCTAGTAAGGTTTAGCTTGAAAGGAAGTTTGAGATATTTAGTTCTCATCAGTTGGTGGCATACTCCTTTGTGTTCAGAATCTTTATGATAGCCACAAAACGATAAGCCCACCCTCTTTTCTCCTTTACTTTATCCCCCATTTGAATTATTTTTTGATCCTCGACAAAAAAAAAAAATAAAAAAAAAAAATTATTGATTGATCATAATGGAACTATCCTAAAGATGTGAACGCACATGTATCCACACATATACGTGAAAAACTGAAGATGCAAGTTGCCCATGTCCTGGAAAGAAGTCAAGAATCTTTTTATATTTCTTATATTATATTATAATGGAGATAGGTTTTCCAGTATTATTTTATTTAGGTAGATGACCTCATCAGTGACCAATAGCAACATGTTATTGTATTTGATGAAAAATCAAAACTATATGGAGGGGTGATCAATTTGTTCTTTGAGTTACGGGAGTTATATGTATTACTGATACACAAATTAATTTAAAATATTTTAAACTCGTCTCTAGCTACGTGGTATGTTATCCTATAACTAATTCTAACATATTTTCACATAATTGCCAGCTTTTTCTAGTCGTGATTTTTCATATTGTACATGTTAAATTATTATTTTTTGCTAATTGATCAACTCTTGGCATTTCAAAGATTCTCTAACAAAATAAAGAATTGTACATCTCCTACCTATCTAGTAAAAACCTCAATATTCTATTTTTTACATAGTTTTCTATTCAAAATGGCCAAAATCTTAGTTAAAAGCTGTTCTTCGAAAAGCACACCATTCCCATGAAATTATTCAAGAGAATCAAATTATTAGCTTACGAATTTCAACCCTTTCAATTCCAAGGAGTCACTGAAATATTTCTGAAATTAAGCAATGGTTATCCAGAAACATATAATTGATGTCTGGACTAGGAAGCGAGAACGTTAAAAGTTGAAGCCAACTTGAAGGACAGAACAAAATATGTTGATTTGGTCAATATTCGCATCCCAAGTTGCAGTAGAAAAACAAAAAGCTGTATGCAGAAGCCGAATGTGATCGAAGTTTCAATAACTTCATCCTTAACGGGAAAAGGGTTTGACGCTAACGACGACAGCTACCATATAACGTTATGAGCGTGATCGAGCAATTTTAAATTGTTTATATTAGTTTATCATAATTATATTAACAATTCACAACTGTTAAATTTTGCTCATAATATTATGATATTATACATAAATCCATTCTCCATTACAGACCATCTCTGCTGTTGCCACCCATGAATTTTGGCCTACTTAATTTTAAAGTACTGATATATAACACTCGAATGATATTTTGTCTTTCCTTATATGATAGAAACTTTTTATATTATATGAATGAGATTAATTTTGATTTATTCATGGAACAAACTTTGTAGTAGCCAATCCATCAAGATAAGGCTTGGCTTGATTGGATTGACATGAAACTTGTAACTATTTTCTTTTGTTATATCATCGAAACTACCTCTAAGCCCTAATGAATAATAAAGTATGGAAATGTCAATAGCGAACTATTTTAGTTTTCAAAATCTGACCTCAATATAGATCTTATTTTTCAGATAACTAATTGAGTTTGAACCGGTTTGAGTCCACACAATAATTAATCCAACTTAAACCACAAGTTAAACATCTAGACCAGTAAATAGCATTCCATTAGCTTTGCGAGGGCACCCTAATGACATAGAAATTCTGTCTACCGTCATCTAACCCTACCAACATTAATAGTGCAAGTTTAATAATGGCCGATAAAAAAAAAATTAAAAAAAAAAAAATCTTCAGGTTTCAATCTTGAAATCTTGATTGTAGATTCAACTTAGTTATACCACATGCTCAAATTGCTACAGCATATTACTAAGATAGTGCAAAGAAAGGAGAAATCGGAGAAACTTTGTCCATTTTTATTCATCGTTAGTGACATCTGGGACAAGACAAAAGAAAAAAAAAAATACAAGAGGCAACTCTCATTTTTATCTCACCTATAACAGTGAGAAAATCAAGTGTACCTAAAAAGCTCCGAAAATTTACCGGTTCTATAACCTGTCACCGGTAAATTTTTCATGTAAAATCATATTAAAATACAAAAATCCCTCAAAAAAGGGTAAAAAGAAAAAATTTAAGCATTACAGGTATCATAGTCAGTGTTGTCCATTCAGGTTGCCGGTAAAAATCTCAAATAAACAGTCCCAGAAGATTTTTCTCTTCGCCACCAACTCTTTGAGAATTCTGCTGAAACACAAAACCACTCTCCAACGATGTCGTTTCAGACTCCTCCGACGGTGTCGCTGCCCTCCTTTTAACTCTTCCACCGCCGCCAGCCGTCAACCCAAGATCCAGATCGTGTGCCACGTCTCCAAAGTCCTTCCTTTTCTGCGATCTGAACACATGCACAGCCCCATTAGCTTCAGATGCATCATCATGCTCTGGAGAGGTTGTTTCACCTGAAAACTCCGGCAACGGCCGTAACACTCCGCCGCGCAGCACGGTTTCCACCGCAGACTGGCACACGTGCCAGTTTCCAGTCCACAGTAGCCCCACTGCTCCATTCACTGGGTTCACTGTTCGTCCACACGCTTCAAATAACAGCGACTGAAACAAGGCTGCACATAAACACATACACATATAATTAGTTTCATCATCCAAATCAAACTGCCTCTTTACATATCCCAATAAATTCTTTGTGGAACCAAACGTACATAAACCGTTCCGTCAGACGAGCGCATGCGTGTGTACCTCGTGTTTAAACACGTGCACACGACACACGTATTTCACGTGTGTTAAACTCAGATAAGAATTGTTACCTGGTCTTTGGGACTCAGGGACGGAGGAGAGGAAAGACATAAGTCCGGCACGGCCGAAGAACTTAGCAACAAATACAGTGGCGTTAGCTTGAGCTTGAGGGGTCTCAATGCTCTTCAAGCTTTGCCTAAGGATGCAATTCTCACTGCAACCTTTTCGGAGAATTCGACATCCATTGCAGCTCATCTTTAACACATGTAAGACGTAAAAGCTCTCACTAAACCTTTTGGAGAAATCAAATAATGACACTATGTAGAAGTATAGAAGTTTCTTGAACCACAAAGATGTAGAATGAAGGTTTGGAGAAGAAGTAGAGGTAATGAGGGAAGGCTTAAGGGAAGAGGAAAGGGAGAAATATATAGAGAGAGAAGAGGAGGCCAAGTGGGTGCATGGGATGTGGAGAAAAATGGTTTTAATAATGATATGATTTTTTAATTTTTTTTTAAGAATGACATTTTTGTGATCAATATTTCATTTTGCATCTTTTTGTCTTTTATATTTTAAATAAAAATTACGTTTGTCTAAACTTTGATTTAAAATTATTATATTTTGGATAAAAAATTAAGTACATCTTCATGATAAGTAAATGGAAAAGCTTAGGAAATAATGGAAGTGACTATTTAGATAAAGTTAATTTTATATAATGTTAAATATTATTATAAAAATTGATATTGATACCTCTAGTATTTTATGGTGATTTGGTCTAGGGTTTTTTAAAGTGGCTTTTGTGTATAGTGAGTGGACATGACAAAAAGGAGGGTGGGTTTGGGGAAATGTGTGGGGGAAGAGAGGTGTTGGCTTTGGGGGGGTTCCAAAGTGTTGGGCAGAAGCGGCTCCGTGTCTCCGCGAATGGGTGGCTCCTTCAGCGTTGGATTCTTCTGCCTGCTTTCGAATCTTTTATCTGCGCCCATTGTTCTGGAGCTTTCATTTTTTGGAGCGCGTGTAACTCACTTTTTTCTCATTATTTACTCTCCTTTTCCAACTTTTGCAAGCATTTGAAAAAAAAAAAAAGCAGATTCCACAACATATCAAATCATTGATTGCCATCAAGCAAAGCATAAACATTAATTTGGAAGGTTGAAAACCCATGGCACGGATTACTTTGGACTTGGATACTTCTTCCTTTTTTTTTTTTTTTTAAAGAAAAAATATTACTATTAATCCATCAATTAAAGTACAATGTACAAAGAAGCTAGTCAATACCAAGGAGTAAAATCTCCAAGCAGGAAAGTAGAAAGACAAGGTGGTATATTCTAGTACGGGTTGAATGGCAAGGTGCCATCCTTGTAGTTTTTAGCTAACTAATTCGCAATCTTGGTGCCTCAATCTCTTTTACTAGAAGGTAACAATTGCATAATTTATTTCCATTTATGAACTATCTAAAAATCATAATGTCTGATGTCAATGAATGAATAAAAGAACATGGTATCTTTATTGGGGAATAAAGGGGTGGCAATCATGATTATAACTTGTCAAGATCAAGATATCTCGATTAAGTAAAATCTTTTAAGAAAGAAAAAAGAGTACTTATTATTAGAGTAAATTTACTGGAAATCTTTTTCAAGAAAAAAGAGGAGTTGTCGTTATAAGACTATTTGTAATGTTGAAGTACAAATTATTTCTCAAATATTACTCCTATTATAGGAAAATGGTTTTTTTTTTTTTTTTTTTGGGTTAAATCGTGGCTACTCATGAAACGAAAAAAGAAAGTAAGAATAGATTGATTCTTCTTCTGGCTCATGAAATCATTAGCCTTACTGCAAAATGCAGAAAGCCACAATATCTACACTAGGCTATTATTAGTGAACACTGATCCACAATTTATGCAAAAGGCAAACCAAAAAAAAAAATTATAGTTTTTCATGTTATTCTATCATGTGGTCTTCCATGAACGGAAAACCCTCACGAACGGGTCCGTATTAGTGTGAGGTTGACTCTACTTGTATGGGGCTTACCTCCTATGCGAGAGATAGACCAATCCGACAGATGTACTAAAGTCCAATCCTTCATGAACATATAAATGACTTCACAAATATTGCTGCCCACCTTTAGTTAGGATTCCTTCTCATGCTCTGTCACAAAAACTCCTTACTCATCCTTCACATCATCATTTGTGAAAGCCTTTCCCACTTTAGTTTTTTTTTTTTTTTTAATGGTTATTACCTTTAATTTTTTTATTAGTTCTGGACAAAGATATCCCTTCTTTATGAATAGATGTATGTATGGAATGGTGCATGAAAACTAAGATGAGAGGATCAATAATTGTATGACTCTATTAATTAATTAGTATACTCACTGCTGATGCAAAACCACACATTCAGTAGTACTGACTATTAATATAACTAGCGAAAAATCATGACAAGAGATGGGGAGAATTATATGGCATCCAAATATATAACTTGAGTGCGACATTTACAACTATTTGATGAATACATTTTTTTTGCTGCAAATGTATCACAAAACAAAAAACCTACAAGATTCCTGGCTTTTCTCATTAGTTATAGGTTTTAGCATTAAATTGATTATAATTCTGGCCTTGATTTAGCCTTTATTCTTTAGATAGTGAATTGGATTTAAATTAATTTAAATTCACGTAATAATACAATCAGCTTGAACCACAATTTAAAATATTCTTATAAATATTTACTAGTGGAAACCTAAGGGGGGTTTGACCTCTATATTCTCTACTTTTCAAAAGCACCATTAATCTATTCTCTTCACTCTTTTCACCATAATCAATGCTAGTGGGCACCCTTGCCATCAATGGCCTCTTCATCTCTTTTCAATCCTCTAAGTCTTCTGGATAAGTGCAAATTGTTAATAAATCACCTAACAAATAAATGAATTTCGGAATTTTAGAATTGAGATTCTAATTGTAAATTCGAGACAATTGTTATAAATATATATAAATCATAAGAATGTGTATATGAAAACAAGGTGGAAAACTCCGGAAGGCAAAAAGGTGCAAAAGAGCGCGTTGTTAACGAGGCTGAGAATGAAGATGAAGAAGATTCATTGAAGTTACAGTGCGGTACGTGGCATCTCAATCCTATTCATGGCGTCTCTATCTGATTTGGACCACCAAATACCTTTGTATGCAACATGTTTTTTTGTAAATTCCTATACACAAATGATGTTTAAAGCGAATGGAATCCCAATCCCATGGGCTTTGGGATAGGTTATGATAAAACCACTTGGCTTCATCTACATGAAATGTGGTGATATATATATATTTTTTATTGGTTTCCAAGTATTTGGAATTGGACCACTCAAAGTCAGTTGAGCTGGTCATGCACAATTCTGAGGTCGATTTGGATGATGATGTTTTGGCCTAATGTGCTTTAATTCATAAAATAACCTTTCAAGAGTGTCCTTCCATTTGGATAAAGAGACAAGATGTTTACATTCCTCGTAGAGCCAATCTTAATGCATTTGTGTTGCATATACTAGTGGAATTGAATTTTTCACTTAAAGCATACATAATTAATTTATAGACCCAATGGAAGCTCCTGCAATTGCACACTGTCACGTTAATTAGGTTATGTTCAATCATCATCCCTTGCAATGTATATAGTTGTATAGTACTAATCAAAACGTTAGAAAAGCAATTCGGTATACAAAAATTTTTATTATGTTAGAGGTTTGAAGAAGTAATCAGACATACTAAATGTCAAACGTTCTTTCTCTAAAATGTCAAATATTTTTAAGTATAGTACATGTTTGGCAAGGGCAGATATAGGAATTTTACTCAGCAGGAGGTTAAAAACACACAATTTAATATTCATATATGGACAATTTTTTTTTGGTAGGGAATAATTAATTTTTAACCTAAAAATACTTTAAAAGTACACACACTTTCAAAAAATACAACTCTAACTATTCGCTAATAGTTTTACTCTTGGGGTCGGCCAGGGCTGAAACCCTTGCTGGCACTAAGCTAAATCTGCCCATGTTGTCCAGCAAGGTCGGATGAATGACCCTCAATACTTTTAATATATAAAAGTATTTTTAGTCTAAAACATCGATTAGTTCCGAAGTGTTAAGTGACCACCTCATCTAAAAGCTCAAGCTGTTAGAGAGGAGTTAATTACATTATTTATTATTGTCAACACGCCCCCTCAAGTGCAGGCGGAGTTAGTTTTTGAGCCTTGCACTTGGACAATTTTTAATATTATTATTATTTTTTAAATGGGTGGCGGTAAAATGAAGCTTGAATAGAAGTAGGGTTTTGGGAGACAAATTCTTGTGCATAAGGTGCATACATTGTAATAAACGTTGTGGCATGGAAACATAGAAATTTACCAATATGTGCAAAAACTACTGCGGCAGCATTGTAACCCTTTGACGTGAGTAAAGCGAAAACTCAGCCAACAACTTATTGCCGCGGCACAATTATGCAGACACGAGTGTGAACCCTTATGCTAATTTATCATAATTAATACAATTCATTGACATTGAGAGGTAGATAATGTTCTTTTCATTTGTTTTGTGAATTGGAAACGTTAATATCTTTCATGTAATGACGCAAAAGCATGCGAATGCGGAGACATGAAGCCGGCCGGATGTACTTTTTTTTTTTTTTTTTTTTCCAATGGTGGCCGGATGTACTTGAATGACGATTAATTCCAAGTTTGTTGGCAGATTAGTCGTCTTCATATATTTGTTATTGAGGCCCGATCTTGCCTAGCCTTTGCAAGACGTGATGTGTGATGAGTGACTGTTGAATAATCAAATATTAGGCAAAACGTAAAATTAAATTTTGAATAGTAATGGGTAGAATACATTTATCTGTTGCAATTTAAAAATTACTTAGTACTATTGGTGAAATATATATTCGTGTCAAAAATTTAAAAGTAGAGCTCCAAAATATAGGAAGAAAATGAATACGTACAATAAATATATTTATAAATCACATAATTGGCTTAAGTATTGTTTTGCAGTTTTAAATAAGATAGTTTGTTTGTAAATACAAATTCTCACGGAATTCAAATGAATTTCACATGAAGTGCTTCCAAACACTCTGGGTTAAGTTACAAATAAATTCCATAGTACAAGTGCTTCTAAACACATTGAGATATTTTATTTAGATTTTTTCTATATGATTTTCTGAGATAAAAATATATTTCCTTAGGTTTGGTGATTTTTTTTTTTATTTTAAAATTACAGGGTTTTTCTTGCATTCTCCCCGAAATATTACATATCTAAAACTTAAGCGAAAATAGGAAAATATTGAAAACGATTTGGAGACAAGAGCAGCGTACATGGGATAGTTATTGGCCTAAATAAACGTAAAGGCAAGCATCGTAACGAATATGGGCATCTAATTACTTAGTACTTTTCTTGCCAGGCTAGACTAAAACAGTAGGCATCATATCATTATTATGTTATTAGGGGATCCTATTGTACTAGAAAGTAGGTCTTATTTTTTCTTTTCTTTTTTTTCAAATGCCGACATAACATATTCAAACGATAATTTTAAATACAATAAAACGCTTCAATATATGCTTTAAGTTAGTCAAAAGTATGATTTTTAATAAATTCATACCTTTGGTCATACTCCCTATGCCATTTAAGCTACCCTTTGGGGCAACAGTGACCCTATCACCCTAATTTGGGTTAAATATCCCAGCGTTATTTAGAAAAAGGATTACTTTAATTTTAAAATTCAAATTAATTTCCATTTAATTACATAATCTTCTCTCACCATATGTAACATTTAATGTTTCTGTAATCTATAGCTACAATACCCATTGGAAAAAAATCAAATAATTTTCATAGTAGAAGTTCCTATAAAATAATTATAGAAGCCTAAAAATTTAATTAATGATTGAGAACCTTTTCTATGATCAGATCCGAGCTGAATAATCCTAATAAATCTGTTACACTAAATGCAAAAATTGCTATAGTAGACAAGAAATTAGTCAATTCTTTACATCCAGCTTGCATAAACCGTCATTTAAATGGCTTAAATGGCCAATTGTACAGATCAAACTCAAATAGTTGCAGCATCTAGCAGTGAAGTTTGATGAAGCCCTTTCAATTTTCTATTGTTTGTCTAGCTAAATAGTCCTAGAAGAGACAAATTTCTGCAAAAGATATGGCACTCGTTTTACTATATGTTTCATTTTCTGCAGGAGTTAAAAAGAGAAGTACTAGCTTCTTAGCAATGCTAATCTTTAGTTAGATGACTAAAAGGGAAAGAAAAAGAAAAAGAAATGTCACCAAAGAGTACAATCTGTAATTTCTTTTACACCTAAGAAACTGAATGTCTCCCTCTTCTTGAAGGTGTGGACTTGGCTTCTTCTAAGTTTGCAGAACCAAGACTCTCCGATGAATCCGAACCGCTATTCTCACCTTGTCCCCCTTTCCCTGACCAGATTTTCGAAAAGATTTTCTTTGACATAAGCAAGCCTTTCATTTTACTAATGGCAGCGCGATCAGAAATGCGTCTATTATCACCAGCATTTCGCTCGCTCATTCCTCCATTGGACAATCTTAAGGCCGCTAGCTCTCCCTTCAAGGCCCTAAGCTCTTCAGCTGTGGCAACGCCATCCCAATCTTCTTCTGTATTAGTGTTTGTGGATCTTGAACTCCCAATGGAAGCACTGTTAAGGTCTTTAATAGCTCTGGGCAAATCCGGGGTGCTGCTGCCAGAGGATGCAGCCGCTCTGACTTGCTCAAAAAAGAGCACCTGTACGACTACACGCAAAGGGAGTCTTTCATTTTGCACAGCATGCATGCATGCATCTGCAGAGAGCTTCTTGCAGTCCATTAGCCTACATATCCTCTTCCTCTCACTTTTACTGATGTCGGGGTGCCCCTGCAACAAATCATGTATCAATACAAGATGTAACAGTTAAGCAACCACTATCTAATAATATGCATAACGATCTAAACATGCCCTTGCTGGAATTACTTAAATTGATCCCATTGAAATATTTAAAGTTCGTTCTTTACAATGGTAGATCATATTGTCCTGTAGAGTTTTGCAGAAATCAGAACTCAGTTTCTGATATGCTAATTTTTATCAGCTTCGTCATCAGAAGAAACTATTGTCTTCAAAGATTTGAAAGCGAGAATCATGGAAAGATGCTGCTCAGCAAAATGGGCTTTGCTGGGTAACAAGAAAATACCCATGATATATATTCAAAAAATTTCTAGAAAATTCAAAGAAGAATTCCAGTAGTATTCTCACCTTGAGGTACGTGTCAATTGCCCGATAAAGGCCATCATGGGCAGGCCGGTTAAAACCAGAAACCATCTCTGCAATACCAACAAAAGATGATACAGGTAGGTGAGGATCCTTTGCAATTTCAGCAAGATAACCATCAACCAGCTTTGCCACCATCAACTTTGAAGCTTCTGTCAATATCCCTGGCCTTCTAACTTCCTGAATCTCATTGCCATCTTCAAACACAGTTTCAGCATTCTGATCTTGCATCATGAACTCTTCAAGTATTTTCATGATCACATGAACATCATACATGGTCGGTTCTCCATCTCTTGCTCGAATTAATAGGTCATTAACTGAGGCTTCTTCTAGCTGCTGCCCTATCCTTTTCACTAATTCTCCCTTAGCAGTTTCCCCTGAATCTAACAAAATGGCTACTTTCAAAAACTTGAGCAAGAAGCTACAGGATACACTGCCTCTCTCTGCAGGCAACAGCCACACAATTGTCTCCAGTATTGCACGATATCTTGAGACATCAGTTTGCTGGTTGAGGCCTTTGACAAAGCCTGGCAATCTCCTCCAAGCATAAGCTTTTAAAGCTTCTCCAATAATTTCGTGGGGAATTATCCCCTTGCTCTTTATGCAAGCAATGACACGCTTATATAGATCAATTTCAAGCTCACATAGATCCTCAACCCACCAGTCCTTCGGAACCATCTGGCATCTAACTCCATCCAAGTTGTGATCATTCCTGTTCTCCTCTGGGAGCTTTTTACGGTTATAGGTATAGGACCAATCTACCTTAGAAACATCAATAGAGGCCTTTGAAGCTATCGCATCAATACAGTGGCTGATTATCTTCAGTTCTTCGCATAGAGGTAACATGGATTTTGTGGACTGGAGAACTATAATGGAATCTTTCCAGCTGCGGAAAATGCTAGAGTTTAGGAACACATCAATCTTGTAAATGAGGTTTCCTTTCTCCATTGTTTCATACATTCCAAGGTGCTCAGCTGCGCAACATGCTGCAACAACATTATAGGCATTTAAGGTAACAGTCATGCCATAACAGAACTTGGCACATATCTCAAAGGCAGCAGGGCCGCCTGGAATGTCATGAATGTGAACTTCATCGTCATTCCCTTCATTTGTGGCAGATACCAGCTTTTGCAAATGAGCACTTTTTGACAGAAGGGGAAACTGCAAAACCAGTAAAATCAGTTCACAAGTATCCATGGCAATTATGCCCATCATCAGAAAAAGTTGAATCATTAAACATGTCAAGAATGTGAAGTGGATAAGTTTAGTTACCTATTTCTGCTTTTTAATAGCTATGAAAATGAGGGAGCATAACATGAGTTTCCATTTTAGCACACCAATGTGTTTGGTGATGCAGTATACTTATTTTAAAACCCTTGTGCTTTCAGGCTGTCATTGGTAATATGGGTTACAACTAGTTAATTATTTTGCCGGTTACAGCTCCACTCTAGGCCAAGTAAATGTCATGTAAATGTAGTCTCACTGATTAGCAGTTCAGCAGTAGATGTGAGCTCTTTAGCCCTTTTGAACAGTACTGAAGCTTTTTTAAGTTATAACTCCCAGACTCCTTCACATTCAGTACTTGGAGTTGGCTGAACCCCAGACGACTTAATTTTCCGATAGTTGGAGGCTTGACTACAGAGAATATATTAAAATTTAAGAAACATAGATTACTAAAGCTACTTAGCTATAAAATGTATAAGACGTTAGGCAACCACCTCAAGGCCTAATCATTAAAAAGGCAATGTCTTAATGGCTAATGCTCGAAAATACATAACATGGTTTAGCATAGTAGAGTTATATCTAATAAGGGAAATTAGCAGAAATAAGAACTTTAGCATCATATATGTGTAGATGTGATCACCGTACCTTGTGTAGGTAAAACTTCACATCTCCAACATTAACAGTTATGTCCGTGGCTAATTCAGTGGCTACATATCTGCACACGAAGATTTGGCTTTCCAGTTAACAACTAAATATGAGAAGCTAAAATAGCCAAACAACCTCAAACATATGGAATCACCGAACAGATAAAAATAACTTTCAAATAAACCGTGTGCACATTGGGAGCATAACTAAGACTCTTAAAAGCATTCGGTTCCTGAAGAACTTAATCCCTAACATTTGGCAGGAGTACAATGAATTCAGTAGATATAAAACAAGTCCAACCAACTTTATCATGGTGTCCAAAGCTTTTACTACAGGTCAAGGGATTAAGTACCTTGGTAAAGGTAAACTGAACATTCAGTGTGCTACTTCCAGAGACATGTTTTCATTAGTTACTGTGTGCAGTAGCTTAGCAATCACAAATTCGCAGGATTTTTTGAGAATTCTTGAGCAATCAATATAGTTTACCGTCCTTTCCGAAAACCATTAGGCACAAAACCAAATTAACACTTTATTTACTTCAATTAAAGTAGTAGAAGCCACAGATTAGAATAAGAACAAGCTGCCGTTGAAGTCAATGAACTATTTACGAAATCAAATGTCTTCTAAATTTGAAGTATTGAATATCAGATAATAGATTATGGAAACAAAAATATGATCAAAAATTTGGAATTCTTTAGTCTTTCCTCAAATAGTATAACCAAAAAATCAAGCACTTCAGTCCAACCTTGAAGTTCTGGAACTTGACCCCACTCATAATAATTAGAAAAAAAAAAAAAGAAACAAGATGTCCGGGGGAAACCAAAAAAGAAAAAAAAGTGACCGGATAATTCTTGGAGCAAGAACATAAAATCAAAATAGATAAATGAGAATAAATCAAACCAGCTCAAGGGCTCTGCTGTTATTTATTCTACGACCAACAATAAATGGTGGAATCGGCAGAAGGACCCATCTATTCTCTTTTTTTTTTTTGTCTTTCTTTCTTTTTTTTTTGGGTGCTTAACAATGGTCTGTGGCTTTGAATGAGAACAAACTGTAAAATTTCGTACAAGCACAACTCGTTTAGAAAATGGAAAATATACAACCATTCATCAATAAGTTCATGTCAAACAAACTGAGAAGCATAACCTCAAATGTATCAGAAAATTGTGCTGAAGAAAAATATATCTGCAATTTTACCAAAGATCTCACCTGATATTATCTCCATCAGTCTGAAATAAATCAGGCTTGGATCCAAGCTTCATAAACTTCATTTTCGAAACTTAAAGATCTTCTTCTTCACTGATAGTTTTAAAAAAAAAAAAACTACTACTTCCTCACTACTTAACTGATTAGTTCAAGATTAACTACTCCCTCTTCGGGACATTCGAACCGATTAAACATACTTCAATCGAGGAAAAGCGTAACACAAATGGAAAATAAAAGGTTTCTAATGTGGGGGACCAATTTTCTAAATATAACAAATTTTCTGAACTTCAAGGAGAAGTGTATATAACAGGATATCAAAGATGTGAGAGTAGAAGGATGTTGACAACAACCAAGGAAGGACCAACTTGAGTGAAAGAAAGAGAGAAGAGTTTTTTGGGTTTGTGCAAATTTTTTAATTTGCAAGTTTTTATTTGTCTAAAGAAATGGTTCACTTGAATGGGAAGTGAGCCATAAAAGTGGTTGTTTCCTTGCTCGGCGGCAAAGCCCAAGGACCCCGGACGCACCTAGTCAGCCAAGGAGACATAACCAACACACTCCCAACACTAAATTATTCTACAAATCCAGAAAACACACCCACTAGCACCAATCTGACTCCATCTCTCTCCCTCTCTATTTCTTTATCTTTTCTCTCTCCCTACTTTACTTTCTCAGTTTCTTTACTCTTTTTTGCCTTAAAAATATAAACTACCAAGACTATAAAGATCCACACCACCAATAATCCCCAAAATGCTCTTAAAAACTTCAAGTTCTAAACTTTGATATAAACTACCAAGACTATAAAGATCCACACCACCAAAAATCCCCAAAATGCTCTTAAAAGCTCTTCAAGTTCTGAACTTTAATATAAACTACCAAGACAATAAAGAGTCACAGCACCAAAAATCCACAAAAACTGCTCTTAAAAGGCTTCAAGTTCTAAATTTTATAAAGAAATCAAACTAATATATACATGGCACATACATCTTGAACAATAAACCTGCAACAGAAAACAGTATCTCAATATCAGTTGAAGAAACCACGTTAAACGGTAGACAAGAAGCATCTATATGAAAAATAAACGAGAAGATCATAAACTATACAATAGCCATATGCATTATTGGAATGGACAATATCAAACATGAGATACCAACAACAAAATCCGAGCAGCCCATAGAATCTTAGATCATCTCACACAAATCTAGCAGTTAATATGATGAAGCCATGAATCATTACAAAAATGCTTGAAATTTTATTTACACGAAGCACGATTATATTAGTCACGTACAATTTTGATAAAACACGAATCTTTTTACACTTTAGCATATAGACGTAACCCACATGTTACTCTCCACGTAAACCCCAACAAAACCCAAGACTTGCTACATACATGACCTCATGTAGAAACACAAGAAACCAACCTCAAATAGAGTAATAATCCAACTCATAGAAACACAAACAAGGCAAGAGAAAGAGAAAACAACCCAAAAATATTTATGATCATTCAAGAACTTTCATGCACGAGTTCTTTTGGTCACGAAAAAAAAAAAAAAAATTTGCACAAGAATCAAGAAAGCAAAAGGACTAAAGAGAGTTAAAGCCAGCTCTCAACTTCATAATGTACCACCATCAAGAAAAAAGAGCTGTTCTCTGATATTCTGCAGCTGAACAAAGTACAACACAAACTTTAAAAGCCCAAAAAACTAAGCTTTGCAGCTATGTGCTCACCAGTTTTGTTATACTTAGCCATACAACTTTTTCTTATCAAATTTTTCCCTTTTTCTTCTTATTAACAAACAGACAAAAAGAAAACATATCAAAGTTGTTTTTCATCTTCTTTTTATTTTTTTTAAATTATGAGGGATCTTTTTATTTATTACCTTTAGAATGTGGAAACTGTTACTTTTTTGAAAAATTGGAACTTGAAGTAGTGATTGAGATTAAGACAACCCAATTTGTTATGTTATGCACGCTACACTGACACTTCAGCTTTCTTGCTTCCCCTCTTTTTAACGTTAACGTGTGAGTTGCTTTGGTCCTATGACCAAAAATCACCCATTACTTTGTGTCTTGATTGACATGTATGGAGTTAAAGTGTGAAACGTTATGGACCATCAAATTTTTTACATGTCATTCAACTAAAGGAAAGTTTCCCAATCTTCGTAAATGTACCATTATAACATTATTGTTGTTAGTTTTACTTTAGATTGTGTGTAACTAACAATGTCGTAGTCATCTTGTAATGCTAGTTCATTCGAGAATAATTTCAAACTCGAATCTTATAGTTCGTAAATCTTATAAAACATTTCAAAATATATTAATATTGGATGATAATCTTATCAAGCATTTCAAAATATGTTAAAATTTTACTTTGTAAAATAATTTAATTGTTACAATTTTAATTTTTTGGCTCACATATTATTTAACCTCAATTAGGGAACTTATTTAAAGCCTTCCCTTTGCCACGACTAATCATTTTAGTAATTTTTCACTTGCAAAATGACTGTATTCATATCATTTTAATAATCATACTTAAGGGCATCAAATCTTATTGATAATAGTGTAATGTCAAATGATTAAACCGTAATCAAATTGGTAAGACTTGTGTCTCTTAGTAGGCTTACATATATTCCAACTAGGTCAATATATATATATATATATATATATATTTGTGTTAACTAATCAATCTGCAACAATTAGCTTACATGGTTTACAATTGGTTTCGATTCAAGATCAAGGTTTATAGCCCATTATTTAATCAAAACTACAAATCATAGCCACGTTCTTTTTTTTTTTTTTTTGTTTAAAGTTAGTGAAAGTTACTAAACTCACTCTGACTGGTTGGCACCCTTATAGCCTAGGTGACCAACAAGTGAGTACGTATTTAAAATTTTTATCCAGTGAAAGTTAAAAATATACAAATTAATATTTATAAACAAATAATTTTTTTAATAATTGCATTTCTTACTCACTTCTTACTACATCTATAACTCTGTTCAAAAAAATTAGAAAATTAATTTTTGGAGTCACTTTTGATAAGTTTTATACGTGATTAATATGAATCATGCTTACTTTAAACGATTCATGTGTCCGCGTATTGGTGACTTTAGTGTAAATTCAAAAACCTTGTCATAAATAATTTCCTTGTATTAAGATAAAAGCCATATGATATACTAGTGCTCGATTTCTTTTCCATATAGAAATATGATTCTCACCACAATTTACGGTACCCATTTTCTTTCCTTGTATTAAGTGTATCTAAAGGCACACACATGGTGCTGACTGTGCCACTATAAATATTGTTAGGAACTCTATGCAAAAATGTGATTTGATTCCTACTGCTTCGAGCTGGTCAGCGTTTATTCAATTTGTCAAACCTCTACCATGTGGCTCGGGCCGGGCTTTATGGGGTTTTTGACATTATAAAGTCAACGTATTATCCATGTTGTTCAAGTGGACCATCAAATTATATATTTTGAATGTGTACATATAAACTTTATTGTGGGCGTATAGTCGCCTTGCATGAAAAGAGGTCCCCTAATGTTCATTTTCTTTTTAACAAAAAAAAAAAAAATGCTCATTTTCTTAATCAAGGTGGTCAAACTTTGATGTTAAAACTTAACAGTAGTTTAAATGGTGCAATAGATTAGATAGATTGGATTCATGATTGTCCTTTTGAGCCATCTTTGGACTAGCATGCTAGAGAGACATTGAAATTTGTGGTAAATGTCAAACTTTGGTTTATTTCAAGAATATATTTTATCATTATAGTTTCTCTTGAACAAATGATATTTTATATTAATCTTTTGATATGTACCAAGTAGACTTACAAACATATCATTTCATAACATTATGAGAGAAACAAGAATAACGATTTACACTTAGTTTTACTCCATTTTTAAAATATTTTTATAATATTTTGAGAGAATCAATTTTTAACGAAGAAGATTCTTCAACTTGTATGGAATCCCTAATTTTGTGGAAAATGGTTTCAACACCCTCGTAGCTCGTTATACTAAATCTGCAACAAGAAAAGAAATCAGCAAGAAATGTGACATTATTAAGGAAAGAAGTCAAGGAGACAATGGAGAAACACTAGAGAAAAGGGATTCTCTGTGTCTATTTTTTTTTTGTTAAGGAGGGATTCTATATGTCTAAAGTTCAAGATATAAAGCAATTCGGAGCAGAGATATTGTGTTGTTAGCTAATATGCCAAGTGTTTTTTTTTTTTTTATAACGTAAGAATTTAATTGGTGTAATCGAATTATTCGACGGAGTCCAACCATCAACGAGTAAACTCTTGGTGCAGTGGTTAGGGGCAGAACTAGGAATTTAATATTGGAAGGGCCAAAATATTTTTTTAATGATATTACAAAAAAAATTAAAAAATAAGGAGGCCGGTAATAGATATTTTTTGAAAAATTAAAAACCTTGGGGGGCCGTTCCCCCGTTGGCCCCTTTTAGTGTTATCCTTGGTAGCGATGCAACCATCACATATATCAAGTCAATCAATGATGAAATTTTAAAATAATAAAAAGTATTAAATCTACAACTTTATAAGAATGATTTCACTCTATTATCGATGAATCATGATTGACGAGGGGTCGCCGAGCTGAGGTAGGCTAACCCGAGCCAAAACTGACCCAATCAGCTAACGCCCAACCTGGATGCCAGCTTGACCTCACCCCGACTTAGAAAAACCCCCGACCTCTGTGCCAGCTATTCTGATGGGACATAAAGCTGCACACCGCATTAATTGCTGTTAGATCCGAAGTTAGTATAAATAGAGCTTCACCTCCACATTTAAGAGGTAACTCGTTATTAATACTTTCAACTACCTTATCAACTCAGACATACTAATTATTCGCACGCCCGAAGGGAAAATCCGGGTCATTACCCCGCATTTTTCTTCATTTTCCTTGTGCAGGTCAAGCAGTCGACCTGAAAGTCCAGCTCGACGGGCATAGCTGTCCAACCTCAACTGTGAGATTCCCAACCTCGACAGTTTGGCGCTATCTGTAGGAAGAGTTTTTTCCATCACTCTTCTTACCACTTACTAAGAAACCGTCATGGTACAAACCAGAAGCCATAGCGCTCCGGTAGAGGACTCGCCCAACTTGGATGAGGACCTCAGAACCACACCGGTACCAAGACAAAACCCAACCCAAACCGACGTTGGAACAAGCCAACGTATACACTTAGCCTCACAAACTAACCCCTCTACAGATGCTGACCTCAACTCCGCCCTGTCACCAGAGATGAGGATGATACTCGGGATGTTCGAGGAACTGAAGGAGCAGGTAGCCCGACTAGGTGCGGAACCCCCGACTCCGTAAGCAGCTACACCTTGGCCCGTGCGTCCACAGTTTCGCATTCCTTTCCCAGGGCAAACCTGGGCTCCAGACAGAGAAGGCCTCCTGGAGCTAGTGGCGAGACCCGAGGAAGTGAGAGACAGAAGGGCAACGCATGCCGACCCCGAGTAGGCCAAGACCGCGGCTGTCATAGCCAAGGTCATTAACCAGCTTGGTGTAAGCCCGTTCTCCCCTGAGGTACTGGCCACGCCATTGCCCACCGGCAACCAGATGCTCAACCTAGCAGTCTATAATGGGGACGGAGACCCCGCCAGCCACCTGCTCAACTTTGACCACCATATGACTTTGCATGATATGACCGACCTCATGAAGATGAAGACATTCCCGACCACCCTGGTTGGCAATGCCTTGGACTGGTTCCAAAAACTCCGTCCAGGCTCTATTGCAAGTTTTCACTAGTTGGCAGAGGCTTTCCTGTCCTGCTTTGCGGGGAGCCGGCGTGCAACCCGTCATACATCATTGCTGCTATCGATGAAGTAGCACAGAGGAGAAAGTTTACGGGCTTATACGACTCGATTTAATGAAGAGTCCCTCAGAATCCCCAACCTAGAGGACTCCATGGCATTTATGGCTTACCAAAGTGGGCTCAGGTCGGGCCCCTTCACATCCTCCTTGGCCATCGACCCCGTGGAAACTATAGCCGAGCTGATGGTATAGGCGGAATGGTACATACACTCGGAAGAAATCCATTAGGCGAAGAGGGCGATGACAAGGAAAATGAAGCTAGTAAAAAGGGGGAGGTCTCCCGAAGCCAACTTGGGAATAAGGTCCAAAATGACCGAGGCAAGCAGCCTCAGTAGTTAAAGCAGAACCCCCGGTTCACCATGTTCACTCCCTTCAACACCTCAAGGGAGCAGATCTTGATGGAGATCCAGCACCAGAACCACCTACCTCTAGCGCCAAGGATGAAAGGCCGACCTGAGAAGCACAATAAAACCAAGTATTGCCGCTACCATATGGACTATGGCCACACCACCGAGGAGTGTCTAGATTTGAAACAAGAGATCGAGGCATTGATAGCCCGAGGTCACCTCCGAAGGTACATAGACCAGCAGCCAACTCAAAATCTCAACCAAGGAGGAGGGAAAGAGAGAGAAAGAAGTCCACTCAGGTGATAGTTCGGGGGTGGGCATTTGGCCATGATTGAGACCATCGTAGGAGGATTGGCTTTGGATGGAGAGACATCGGCTGCCAGAAAGGGTTATGTTCGGGCTGGAAAAAAGTATGTGCCGGTGCAGGGTCTGATCCCAGGAATGGAATAGCTCACTTTCTCCTCAAAAAACTTGGAGTAGGTGATATTACCCCATGACGACCCGTTGGTGATCAAAATTTAAATAGCCAACTTCACTGTAAAGAGGCTGATGGTGGACACCGGGAGCTCGGCAAAAGTCCTATTCTTGAGTGCATTCGAGCATATGGGGTTGGACAAGGGCTAACTCAGGCCATTGAGGGGTACCTTGGCTGGTGTCACAAGACATGTCCACCGAGCCGAAGGGGTCATCAACCTCCCACTGACACTGGAAGACGGAGATAAGCGGGTTTTGATGCAGGCCAACTTCATTGTAATAGATTGCAACTCCACTTACAATAGGATCTTGGGGCGAGTGGCACTCAATCATTTCAAGGTCGTTCCTTCTACTTACCACTAGGCCTTGAAATTCTCGACCCCAAGCGGCACGGCCACAATCCGTGGAACCTAGCTCTCGGCTTGGGAATTTTATGAAAACTCCATCCACCCTAAATATCAGGTTGGCTGGGGACCATATTTGCCTGAAGAGAAGAGGGATGCCAAGAGAGGGAGCCCAGCCGAAGACCTTAAAGAGGTGGAGCTTTCTGACGAAACAAAGAGAACAAAGATCGGGAGTGAGCTCCTTGATGACATCAAGAAATGTATAAACCAATTTCTTCTGGAAAATGAACATATATTCGCATGGTCTGCTTCTGACATGACAGGTATCGACACGAGTGTGATTGAGCATTACCTGAATGCCGACCCAAATCACTATCCAGTAAAGTAGAAGCGCAGACACTTCCATTATGATAAGCAACAAATCATAGGATAAAATATTGATAAACTAGTGGACGTCGGCCACATAAGGGAAATCCAATACCCAACCTGGTTATCCAACGTGGTACTAGTGGCTAAGTCCTCAAGCAAATGGAGATTGTGTATTGATTTCACCGACCTCAACAAGGCCTGCCCCAAGGACTTTTTTCCCTACCTCGGATTGATCAGATGGTGGATGCCACTTCCGGGTTCAAGCTACTCTCTTTCATGGATGCCTTCAAAGGCTATAACCAAATTAAGATGGCTGTCGGAGATAAAGAGAAATCGCTTTCATCATTGATCAAGGACTCTACTACTATAAGGTCATGCCTTTTGGCCTCAAGAATGCTGGAGCTACCTACAGTCGGATGGTGAACAAGGCCTTCAAAAATCAGATTGGCCAAAATATGGAGATCTATGTAGATGACATGTTAGTCAAGAGCAAAAGGGCGGAAAACCATGTAACCGACTTGGATGACCGTAATGAAGCACTTTGGGATAAAGTTAAACCTGGAAAAATGCGCATTCAGTGTCAAGGCGGGAAAGTTTTTGGGGTTCATGCTCACAGCCCGGGGGATAGAAGCCAACCCGAAAAAGGTTCAGGCGATACTAAACTTGGCACTGCCAACCTGTGTGAAAGATGTCTAGGTGCTCGCGGACAAGGTTGCGGCGTTGAGCAGATTCATGTCTAGGTCGGCCGACAATTGTGCTCCTCTGTTCAAGATATTGAGAAATCCTAAGAGTTTTGAATGGACTATGGAATACCAGGACGCCTTCCAAGAGCTGAAAAGATATCTAGCTTCATCTTCCCTACTATCCCAACCTGAGGTGGAGGAGGAGCTGGTACTATACTTGGCATGCTCGGGGACAGCAGTGGCGGCGGTACTAGTCCGCGAAAAAGGGAATGAGCAAAAGCCGGTTTATTATGTCAGCAAAACCTTACAAGGGGTGGAGGCGATTAATTCATCCTTGGAAAAACTCACCCTCGCGCTCATCACGGCGGCAAGAAAGCTGAAGCCATACTTTGATACCCACTGTGAGACCTCATATTTTGTTTTATCTCGATTTGCGTGCTTTATCTCTTTTTGCGTGAATTGACCTGTTTATGTGCTATATGACTTAGAATGTGAAAATTCTATGATTAATACTCCTAATACATGCTAAGTGTCCATTCATGAAATATTTATAAAAAACGGAATCATAAATTTTATCGTCGGTTTTTGGTGAATAGTATTTTTGAACGCCTGTCCACTAAAATTTTTACAGGGGTGTTTTAAATATTTTAAAACCTAGTCCTCGGGTATTAATAGATCTATGTTTGATTAAAACGGATTTGGAATCGGTTTTAAAATTTTAAAGATTTTTACACTTTCTTTTGCAAAAAGACGAGTTTCAGGCCGATTCGGGTGAAACTATTTTAATGTAACATTCTTTGTCACCTAAAATATATTGTCTATAATTAGTTTAAGTGTTAATTTAATAGTTGAACAACAAATATTCAAGAAATGAATTAAAAGACTAGAAAAACAATTAAAGGACTAAAAACTAACTTTGACTTTCTTTTATTTTATTTGAGCAAGCCTTATATGAATAATATAGCATCAATACACACAAAACACAACACAAAACATACTCAAAAAACACACACATGGCCGAGAGCCATAGAGAGAAAAAAACAAAACTTTTCTTCAAGTTTTCAAATCAATTTTTCATAGAAAAACCTAGTTTTTGTCCGTAGAATTTCGTGCAGAGTTGGATTCCGCTTGTTGCGCACGCATTTCACGCATATCTAGGCTTATATCGCATCAAAGGTGAGAGAAAAATTCTAGATCTCAAAAGTTATTTTTTATGTTTTTGCTCATAATTGCATTTTGAACCCTTAGAATGTTAATTTGAAGTTATATTATTGCTCAGTGCGTGCTAGGGATCGTTTATGTGTATTACTATGAGATTTGAACCATTGTAGCGAAATTATTTATTTTCGGGTATTAAAAGTTGATTAATTAGTCATTTGATGATTATCTTGAGTTGTTGTGGTTGGAATCGATTTCCGTTGATTTTTAAAAGTTTGTTAATTACGTGGTAACGCCGTTATAATGCCAAATTTTTGATTGCAATGTTTGGGTGAAAATTCAAAAATTTCAGCCTAGGTGCCTTGAGGTTTTAAGGTTGTTGGGCTTGATTTTGATGTGTCTTGGTTGGTTTTCGAGAGGGCTAATGTAGTTGATTGAATGGGTGAGTGTTAGAAACTGATTTGGAGTTGTTTGGATGAGTAGAATGTAAGATATGATTATTTAGAGTTTAGGTTGTCTTTATTTAAATTGTTGAATTGAGCCTTAGTTGATTGGGTAGTATTTGAGTGATTGAATTGTGAGTTGTTGATGGTTAGACTAGGGTTAGATTATGTGTTTAATGCATGTTAAGTTGGATGGCCTACTTTGTCATCTAACTTAGTTGTTTGTTGTTTAATTAATTACTGGATATTATATTGATGATAATTGATGATTATTGATTGATGATTGATGAACCGGGAGATAGGCAATTCTGCTAGATTGTCCTCCTGTGAATGATGTTTATTATTATTGCTGAGTCTTGGTACGTGTGTGCCACCTCTCGGGCAGCATCGGGTTATCGGGTTGATAACGGCATGACTACTAGAGACTACCCCCAGCTCGCATGACAGAGGCGTCATGGAGGGAGGGGCTAGTGAGGTACCTCGGGTGCGTGAGTAATGGGGAGTTACAAGAAGAATGGTTGAGATCGTGATGGCATTTAGAGCTACACCAACTAGAATATCCTTTATTGATTGGTCATTATAGTTATGTGTTTTATTGTTATTAATGTTTTTATTGCGTGTTTACTGCTCAAAGGATCATATCTAAGGAGTATAATAAATACTGTTAGAGATCTATCGGATCCTCACTGAGCTTGTTTTATATAAGTTCACTCTCTATTATTGCATGCATACAGGTGTTATTGAGCAAGATTACGGGTACGTGCCTCCAGAAGGGGATAATGTGCCGTATGTGGACGAGTCCTATGTGCCAGAGTCTTGTCCTTGATGTTGAGATGTTGTATACTCTATTATCTTGTATATTAAACTAGTTGTCTTTTATTTACTTTGTAGTTATGATGTATAAGTTGTAGTAAAGATAATGAACTAGTTGATGCTAACTTAGTAGTCTCTCTTTTGACTATGATCGGGTTGATAAGTTGGTTTATAATCTATTTTGTTATGTATGTTAAAGTTAAGGTTATGTTGAAACGGAGGCGTATAACTAATAATGATTATTGTATAATATGGTTATGTTGCATGTTGTTAATGGTATTAAGGATTTTATTGTTGTTTGGTTGAGGAGTTTGATTGTATGATGTTCTGAGAGGTTGGTTTAGAGCCTCGGTGTCCTAATTACTGTCGTTATACTGCCGAAATTCCGTTGCGTCCTGACTGATCGTATGTGGGGTCGAGTTGATGCGTGACATTTAAGTGGTATCAGAGCGCATGTTAGCTGTCAGTCGGGGTATTCTCAGAATGTAGGTAATGGTCTTAGAATGAAAGTATGTATAAAGTGAAAGAAAAATGAACTATGTGTTAATATGGTTAAGCGATTAAGTGATTATGTGATTTAGTGCTTATGTGATTATGTGATTAATTTGTTTACGTGATTGATACTTAAGTGATTTATGTGCTTTATATGAGTTTGTTGCTTATGTGTTAATAGTTGTTCATAGCTTGCTTATGTATTATAACCTGTGCTAACTCTTTGATTAGTAGAATGACTGGAAGACCGAGGACCAGAGGTAGGCCTGAGGTAACTGATGAGGTTCCGAGAAATGTGGCACCAGGCCAAGTTAGGGATGATAATCGTATAGGTGCTGTGACGCCCGAGTTTTAGCCATGCATTTAATTACTGTTACATCCCTTGTTTGCGCATTTACTTCTATGCCTTATTAACTGACTTTGTGACTACTATTCACTCCGTTTTTAAACTACTTTCTATTAGTTAATTAGCATTTTTATTAAATCATATTAATTGTAAAAGTAGTGGGAAAAATGTGCATTTGAGCTTAAGGCGTTAGGAAGGCTCGTTTAGAAAATGACTTTAGTAGTTGAATGAATAGTGTTACGTAACTAACTTAGGTAATTAATTAACTAGCATATATTTTACTATCTAAGCTCGTTTTGGAGCTAGCAACGCGCATTTTATTAGATCACTTAAACACCCAAAGGACCCCACCTCAACTTAACCCCTTTATATTAACACTTAAGCTCATAAAATGCAAAAAGAAAAAAAAATAGAAAGCTGAAAACAGTAGCAGGAACCCGACAGCCTTCCTTGTGCATTTGGGAGAGATTTTGCTCATCAAATCATCAAATCAAGCCAAGCCAAGCCTTGAGCAACTAGTGTAGGGTGTTTGCAAGGTTCCTAGGTGCTCCTACGCGTAGTGGTGAGGGATTTCACGACTTGTTTTTGCATTTTTAAATAGTTGCTCATTTATTGATTTGTTGAAAATGTGATTATATGCCATTGTAATTGTTATCTATGCTAATATACTATCTATATGAATGCTAGAGAACACTTTTGAACCGTCGTTTCGCAATTTAAACGGTTAGAATCGTTAGTTTGATTCTTAGGGTGAATAGTGACATTTTTTTTAGGGTTTTGTGTAATTGCTCGAATTGGCTTGAATTAATGCTTCTAATTGATGCCTTAGGTACTAGTGAAGATAATCAAATAGCCCCGTACACTTGCATTGCCCTTAAATCGCCTAAAAATGGAAAATAGCCGACTTTAAGTTGGGGCTTTCGGGGTTAATGCGAATCCGGGTGGATTCGGGCTTCAATTCTAGTATCCTTAGGCTACCTAGGTGCTATAGATGCCTTGATATCCCTTGTTTGAAGCCCGGACAATGTAGTTGTAGTTTAAAGCCAAAAGAGGAAAATTGGGGCTTTGGGGGTAAGCGTGGGCATTTGATTGAGTTCGAGGGTTGAGAGGGTGCCTTGGGGGTTAGTTAGAAGGTTGGGAGAGTTTCCTTTGAAAATGAAATCATTAACTTTGGTTTGGAAGAGAAATAGTTCGAAAAACAAAGGGGTTTAGGTGCAATTTAAGTTGTCTCACACTTCTAAACCCATGTCAGGACTTCTTGAGTGTTTATATGTGATTCTAAATTGATTCGGAGCTTTTGGAATGATTCTATGCTTATTTGGTATAAGTTCATTTGTAAACTGCTTATTAACTTCTACATTTGCTTCTATCCTAATTGTATCGAGGTCAACCTACTTTGTTGATCCTCATATGTGTTAATGCTTATATTATTGCTATTAACTTGCCATCGTTGAGTGCATTGCATAGTGGTTGCGCAACCATAGTGTCGGGGCGGATGTGTTGAATATCGGCTGGGCGGCAGAGGGCTTGCCAGTGGATATTCAAACTCCGTGCCCTATTCCCTCATTCGCCTGGTCCGGAGATTGCCAGGGGATGTTGGATCGTAGGATTCGGGGTACATCCGGAGTACGCCCACTGGAGTGATTGGGGTTATGCCGGCTTATCGTGATCGTGTTCGTGGTTCGTGGATCGTGATTGAAGACCAGTGAAGATTGGTGTATAGGGGATTGTTGAAATGTATCCTTTTAATTGTGTGTTTATTTAAGTTATCATTAGTCCTTAAAGTGTTAAAGGAGTATTGGTGTGGAATTGGATTATTTGTTGCATTGCACGCCCCGGGACTATATCCCTCACTGGGCAACAGTGGTTGCTCATACCTCGATATCTGTTTCAGGAGACGCTGAGGGTGATCCCCAGCTTGTTGATTTAGTTGAGGAAGAAGAAGTTCAGATCGAGCCTTTACCTTAGTTGCTGTGTCTGATAACTTGAGGTGGTCATTGAATTTGCTGCTATGTGGAAAGTTCAACTAATTGCTTTATGTACTATTTTGTAGCCAAGGGCTATGTATATGCTTGTTGTATAAGTCGAAGATTAGTTGGTTGGGTTGTAGCTTTGAAAGTCTATGAACTGTAATAACTTTTATTCTTGCCTTATTTCCTTGCATGCTTGGGAGTGGATGGTTGATGTAGAATGCTTTATCCTTTAAGTTGTTTTATTGATTTCCTAGAATGTTATGATTATAAGACTATGCTGACAACAAGTTCTCGCATGCTTGTGTGTTTTGGAGATATTGTGTACTATAAGGCTCGGATGGCCTTATAGCTTTATTGTATAATTAAGAAAGCTTGTATGTGTTATTGGGACCTTGTTTAAGCGTTTGCAGGTTTTTAGAATGTCCACGGTACAGAGGAGACTCTGTCCGTGTGTCGGGTCCGGACTTAAACTTTAGCTTGGGGGTTGGGTCGGGGCGTGACATGTGCAACTTTTGATAGGATGAACGAGATCATGGCTAGTCAGGCACAGTTACTGGTAGGGCAGGCTGTCCAAAATCAGGCATTGCAGAATCAGTTATTGAACGCACAGGGTGGGTACCACGGTCGTGGTACACTGAAAGAGTTTTTAGGGTATTATCCACCACGGTTTCAGGGGGAGCCGGATGATAGGAAAGCTGAGGCGTGGGTTAGTAAGGTGGAGAAGAATTTTGACCCTCTTGATTATACCGATGAGCGAAAGGTTACTTTTGCCGTGTACTTACTGGATGATGAGGCAGGAGAATGGTGGCGCACGGTGAAAACTAGCTGGGAGACTCAGGGTATTCCGTATGTTTGGGATACCTTTCTGTTAGCTTTCCGGGCAAAGTATATCCCGTGGATCGCGAGGGAGCGGAGAGAGGCAGAGTTTCTAGCCTTAGTGCAGGAAGATGCTTCAATGGCTCAGTATGAGGCCACTTTCACTAGGTTGTCCCGGTATGCACCAGAGTATGTGGCTGACGAGGAACGTAAGACTCGTAGGTTCATGTTGGCGTTGAGGCCCGAGATTCAGGATGTGATGGCCCTGAATCGGTATGATATACTTACGGAGGCCTTTAATGCAGCTTCTAGACTGGAGAAGAGAAATGGGGAACATATTGTGTCTAGTCAGCCTAGCAAGAGGCCCTTCCAGCTGCAGGGTCAGCAGGGAGTGTATAGGCCTTCAGTACAGCAGGTTGTGTATAGGCCGCCAGCTCAGCAGGGTTCTTACAGACCGCAGGGTCAGCAGAGTTATTATCGACCTCAGTTTCAGCAGGGGTCCTATCAAGTTCAGTCCCAGTACAGGACAGCCCAGTCTTAGGGTTAATATAGGCCTAGTTTTGTTAGACCTCAGCAGCAGGCTGGTACAGCTGCTTCTTCAGCTTCTGGTTCTTCCAGGGGCAGTGTCAGTGCTTCATCACCGCAGTGTACCTACTGCAAGCGCCAGGGCCATGTGGAGGCCGACTACAGAGTGAAGTCAGGGGCTTGCTTGGGTTGCAGTAGCAATCAGCATAGGGCGAGGGATTACCTTAGATATCAAATGATTGAGGGTCGGGCAGCGACTCAGGGTTATCAGGGTAGACCTGCGGGTAGTGCACCTCAGCAGCAGCGGGTTCAGGCTCGGGCCTATGTAGTTGACTTGGAAGAGATGCCTGAGGAGACTACAGTTGTGGAATGTAACTTCCTTATACTTGTTCAACTTGTTAAAGTGTTGATTGATTCTAGTGCTACGTATTCTTTCATTACTCCTGCTTGTGTGCAACGTGTTAATGTGTAACCTGAAAGACTGCCTTATGTGGTTGAGATTAGTACCTCTTTGACTGATAAGTATATTACTGGCTTAGTATGTAAGAATTGTATAATTCATGTTAAGGGGTATAATTTTCCTTTGGACCTTATCTTATTTCCTATCTGGGGGTACGATGTTTTCTTGGCTATGGATTGGCTATCTATGTATGATGCCCAGTTGAACTGTAGAACAAAGGTAGTACAGTTTCATTTGCTAGATCAGCCAGTAGTTGAGGTAGTAGGGAACCGGGGTGCTAAGACGAGTTTTGTTATCTCAGCAACTAAAGCCGTTAAATTGGTGAGTAAGGGGTGTTCGGGTTATCTAGCTTATTTGATCAACAAGCCATCTGATAAGCTACAGCTGGAGAAAGTACCTATTATTCGGGAATATCCTAATGTATTTCCCGAGGAGTTGCCAGAGTTAACGCCAGAGAGAGATGTGGAGTTTGTGATCAATTGCAGGAGTTGTTAGAGAAGGGTTTCATTCAGCAGAGTTCTTCACCTTGGGGAACTCCTGTTTTATTTGTGAAAAAAAAGGATGGTACCTTGAGATTATGCATTGACTATCGTGGTTTGAATTAGGTGACTATCAAGAACAAATATCATTTGCCACTGATTGACGAGTTGTTTGATCAACTTCAGGGAGCCAAAGTCTACTCTAAGTTTGACTTGAGGCAGGGGTATTATCAGCTTCGGATTCGCACGGAGGATGTTCCGAAGTCTGCCTTCAGGACGCGGTACGGGCATTATGAGTTTGTAGTTATGCCCTTTGGATTAACTAATGCACCGGCAGCATTTATGGATCTTATGCATCGGGTTTTTCAGCCGTACTTGGACCAGTTCGTGGTGATCTTTGTTGATGATATCTTGGTTTATTCTAAGTCTGAATTGAAGCACGAGCAACATCTACGACTTGTCTTACAAAAGCTGCAGGAGCATCAGTTGTTTGCGAAATTCAGCAAATATGAATTTTGGCTGCAACGCATATCTTTTCTTGGTCATGTTATCACACAGAGCGGTATTTCTGTAGATCCCATTAAGATTGAATCGGTGATGTCTTGGAAACGTCCGGAGAATGTTTCGGAGGTTCGTAGCTTTCTTGGCTTGGCGGTTTGTCAAGGACTTTTCTAAGATTGCCGGGCCACTTTCTAAGTTAACTCAGAAACATACTAGTTTTGTTTGGGATGAGAAGTGTGAGAGTGGGTTTCAGGAGTTGAAAAAGAGATTGACTACTGCTCCAGTAATTGCTCTACCAGAGGGGACCGATAATAT
Source organism: Ehretia macrophylla (assembly GCA_037974665.1). Taxonomy (NCBI): domain Eukaryota; kingdom Viridiplantae; phylum Streptophyta; class Magnoliopsida; order Boraginales; family Ehretiaceae; genus Ehretia; species Ehretia macrophylla. Next base: position 49,689,975 of record CM075766.1, read on the forward strand.
GGTCATTTATAGCGATGCATCCAAGGAGGGCTTGGTATGTGTTCTTATGCAGAATGATCGGGTTATTGCCTATACTTCTAGAAAGTTGAAGCCTTATGAGGTGAATTATCCTACTCATGATCTTGAGTTGGCAGCTGTTGTTTTCGCACTGAAAAAGTGGCGTCATTATCTATGGGGCAGTAAGTTCGAGATTTTCACTGATCATAAGAGTCTTAAGTATTTATTCTCACAGAAGGAGTTAAATATGCGTCAGCGGAGGTGGATGGAACTTCTTGGGGATTATAATTATTCTATCAGTTATCTGCCTGGGAAGGCAAATGTGGTGGCAGACGCTCTTAGCCGTAAGGCGAGTGTTTCTTGTTTGGCTGTCAAGAAGTGGGAAGTTCTTGAGGAATTCACTTATTGGAGACCGGAGTTGACTCAGGTTGGAGTGATGTGTTCACATCTCTGTATTCAACCTTTATTGCTGTCTCAGATCAGAGAAGCTCAACAACTTGATATTAAACTTCAGAAGATCAAGGATCAGATCACGGATGATCAGTCTGACTTCAAATTACACAAGGATGGTATTCTTCGGTTTTGGAACAGGGTTTATGTTCCCGATGAACCGGGTTTGAGGCGAGGTATTCTAGAGGAGGCTCATAATTCTAAGTACACCATTAATCCTGGTGGAAACAAGATGTATCAGAACTTGAAGCAACATTACTGGTGGAATAATATGAAGAGAGAAGTTGCTCAGTTCGTGTCTAGATGTTTGACTTGTTAGCGAGTGAAAGTCGAGCATCAACGACCTGTAGGTTTGCTTCAGCCGTTGGCTATACCACAATGGAAATGGGAGCATATTACAATGGACTTCGTCACTGGTTTGCCTAGAACACCGAGAGGTAACAATGCAGTTTGGGTTGTCGTGGATCGTTTGACGAAGACAGCTTACTTTATTTCGATGCGGATGGGAGATGAAGTTACAAAGTTGACGGATCTTTATTTGGATCAAATTGTTAGACTTCACGGGATTCCATCTAGTATTGTCTCAGATCGAGATCCTCGATTTATTTCTCGTTTGTGGGAGAAACTTCAGGAGACTTTGGGTACTCAGCTAAATTTCAATACAGCGTATCATCCATAGACCGATGGTCAGTCTGAGAAAACTATTCAGATTCTAGAAGATATGCTCAGGGCTTATGTTCTGGACTTCGGGAAGAACTGGGAGAAACATCTATAACAATAGTTATCAAGCTACTATTGGGATGACACGTTTTGCAGCTCTTTACGGTCGTAAGTGTCATTCACCTTTGTATTGGGATGAAATAGGGGAGATGAAGACTATTGATCCAACTATTATGCCAGAGCTTCTAGAGAAGATTGAGAATGTTCAGTTGATCAGGCAGAGAATGCTTACGGCGTAGAGTAGATTCAAGAGTTATGCTGATAAGTGTCGTCGAGATTTGGAGTTTGCAGTCGGAGATCGGGTTTTCTTGAGATTGTCTCCTCGAAAGGGGTTTACTCGTTATGGCAAAAGTGGTAAGCCGAGTCTGAGGTTTGTGGGGCTGTTTGAGATTACTGGCAGAGTTGGTAAGTTAGCATATCGGTTGGCTTTACCGGAGAATTTCTCTAATGTCCACGATGTATTTCACGTGTCTAATTTGCGAAAATATAATTCGGATCCTTCTCATATTCTTGAGCCAGAGCTGTTACAGCTTCATGAGAATCTGACTTATGACAAGCAGCCGATTCGTATTCTTGATCAGATGGAACGAGAGTTGAGGTCGAAGAAGATTCCGATGGTCAAGGTGTTGTCGAAGTGTCACGGTATCGAGGAAGCAGCTTGGGAGAGGCGAGATCAAATGCAGCAGCAGTACCCAGATCTTTTCCGTTCAGCAAGTAAGAATTTCGGGGATGAAATTTCTTTAAGGGGTAGAGAATGTGAGACCCCATATTTTGTTTTATCTCGATTTACGTGTTTTACCTCGTTTTGCGTGAATTGACCTGTTTATGTGATATATGACTTAGAATGTAAAAATTCTGTGATTAATACTCCTAATACATGCTAAGTGTGCATTCATGAAATTTTTATAAAAAACAGAATCATAAATTTTATCGTCGGTTTTGGTGAATAGTATTTTTGAACACCTGTCAGCTAAAATTTTTACAGGGATGTTTTAAACGTTTTAAAACCTAGTCCTCGAGTATTAATAGATCCGTGTTTGATTAAAACGGATTTGAAATCGGTTTTGAAATTTTAAAAATTTTTACATTTTCTTTTGCAAGAAGACGAGTTTTAAGCCGATTCGGGTGAAACTATTTTAATGTAACATTCTTTGTCACCTAAAATATATTGTCTAGAATTAGTTTAAGTGTTAATTTAATAGTTGAGCAAGAAATACTCAAGAAATGAATTAAAATACTAGAAAAATAATTAAAAGACTAAAAACTAACTTTGACTTTCTTTTATTTTATTTGACCAAGCCTTATATGCATAATATAGCATCAACACACATAAAACACAACACAAAACATACTCAAAAAACACACACATGGCCGAGAGCCATAGAGAGAAAAAACAAAGCTTTTCTTCAAGTATTCAAAGCAATTTTTCATAGAAAAACCTAGTTTTTGTCCGTAGAATTTCGTGCCGAGTTGGATTCCGCTTGTTGGGCACGCATATCTAGGCTTATATCGCATCAAAGGCGAGAGAAAAATTCTAGATCTCAAAAGTTATTTTTTATGTTTTTGCTCATAATTGCATTTTGAACCGTTAGAATGTTAATTTGAAGTTATATTATTGCTCAGTGCGTGCTAGGGATCGTTTATGTGTATTACTACGAGATTTGAACCATTGTAGCAAAATTATTTATTTTCGGGTATTAAAAGTTGATTAATTAGCCATTTGATGATTATCTTGAGTTGTTGTGGTTGGAATCGATTGTCGTCGATTTCTACAAAAGAGTTTACACTTGGCCTCTCTTAAAATGTGTTGGGCCCAATGAGGGAAACTATATACTTAGAGAAATTCATGAAGGGGTATGTGGAAACTACTTGGGTAGTAAGGCTCTGGCTCAAAAAGCTTTAAGGTAAGGCTATTTTTGGCCAACCTTAGAGCAAGATGCCAAGGAATATGTGAAGAAGTGTGATAACTGCCAGAGGTTTTCCAATATACAAAGGAAGCCAGCAGTAGACCTAACTGTGATGATAAGCCCGTGGTCATTCTACCAGTGGAGGCTTGACATCATTGGCCCATTGCCAACCGATGTTGGTCAAAAGAAGCACGCCTTCGTAGTTGTAGAATACTTCACCAAATAGCCCGATGCCGAATGTGTTGCTAGAATAACAGGAAATACAGCTTAGGATTTCGTATGGAAGAACATCATTTGCTGATTTGGGATACCAAAGGTCATCATCACCGACCACGGCAAACAATTCGACAGTGCATACTTTCGAGGCAAATGTGCTGAAATCGGGATCGACCCCAGATTCTCATCTATGGCTCACCCTCAAAGTAATGGCCAAGTCGAAAGGACTAACCAAATCATTTTGCAGGGCCTAAGAACCAAGCTGAAGGAAGCGGAAGGCCAGCGAGTGTCGATTCTCCCCGAATTACTGTGGGCAAACCACCACCAGCTCGACAATGGGAGAATCGCCCTTCGAGCTAACCTTCAGTACTCAAGCAGTGCTGCCAGTGGAGATCGGAACTTCTACCACTAGAACCCTCTACCATGAACCAGGAATAAACAGAGCTCTAATCCGTGAAACGCTCGACCTTGCAAAAGAGCTCCGAGCTAAAGCTCAAATTAGGATGTTGGCGAGCAAAGCTGCCATGCAAAGAGCCTTTGCCGAGCAGGTTAAGCCTAAGCCTATTAAGGTTGGCGACCTCGTCCTAAAAAATGCCATCTTTTTGCCGAGCTCGGATAACAAGCTTTTTCCAACTTGGGAGGGACCGTACGAAGTTGTGAAAGAAGCCCGACCTAGGACCTTCTACCTCTGCGACAAGTACGGGAAAAATAACTGAAGAATGCATGGCACACAGAATACCTGAAACGATATTTTGTCTAAGGCCCCCGAGCCGAGATATTTTAGAAAGGCCCCCGAGCCAAAACTCTACCTGTAATTAACTCCCGAGCCCAAGTACATGATTTCAATGCAATATGTATTTTGTATACCACTATGAGGCCCGACCTAGGCCCAAGCACCTCAGCTACTCAGCTTTCATAAACTCTAATTAATGCTCAAGTGGCCACGCTTAATTACGAGCTAAAATAGGCGCAAAAAAAATCAGCTCGCACTCTATTCCAGCTCGATTCTAATCAATAACAATTTGATTCATTCTATTAGTTCGGATTAATGTCCAACTCAGTACTAACCAGCTTCGGGTTGGTTCATTATGATAGTTTGGGTCTAAACTCGAGCTCAACATTAGTCAGTATTAGTTTGACCAATTTTAACTCGGACTAACGAGTGCAAGTCGGCAACAGTGATATGGTTGTCCAACTAACTAGCTCAGATTAGGATGCCAACTCATTAATCACGTCCAGCTCGGTTCTTTACATAAAAATCAATTACTTAAGTTTGAAAGGTCCATTATGTTGGTCCAACCCCACTTACTTGAAGAAATTTGTGAAGAGAAAAGTACACTTGTACGAATTCTGACAAAATGCGAATAAACATAAAAATATTCATTTAATTAAAATGAAAAAGTATAAATTACAAAAGCCCGACCCGGGCGAATTACAAAGCTCATTTAGGCATAGTGGGAGCGGTTAAAGAGGCAACGGTATCAGCCTCTTCCCCGACCTGATCCATGCCCTTCTTGACGAAGTTTATCACTTCTTGGGCTTGCGTCTTGAGGTCAGCCGGGAGCTCAAGAACTTCCATAAACTCTGGCAGTGGGGCCTCCAAGACTTAGATGTAGTCATTCTTAGAGATGGGAAGGAAGGTCTTTGCTCGCTCCCGAGTAACGACTTGGCCACGAAAATAATACTCCAGCTCGGCGTACTTGGCCATTATCCCATATTCCGTCGCCACCCAGTCCACAGCCGTTTTGCTGGACTTGAAGGCTTCCGCCGCCTTCTCTCCATGGGGCCCGACCCGATCCAGGAGCTTTGCCTCGGCCTCTCGCCTCTCCAACTTATAGCGTTCCACGTCCTTGGCCGCCGATTGATGTCGGGATTTCTCCGTCTCGAGCTCCTTCTCCTTAGCCTTAGCTGTGAGCTCCGTCTTTAGTCAGTTGATCTCGTCCGCGTCCTCCTTATACCTCTTGGAAGCCTCATTTCTCTGGGAGTCGAGCTCGGCTCGAGCATCTGCGTATCGCTGCTCGAGCTCGATGCAGTGAGCTTGGGCCTTAGTGAAAAGGCTGGGGATGAAGAGAGTATGGGACTCGGCCTGCACAAAAAGACAATAGACATAATCAGCCAAGCTGAAAAACATAATCGTACGAATATAGTTGAGTACAACTCACCGTGATCACGGTTGTCCTCAGTTCGAGGGAAAGCTACTTGGCGAGAACCTTTGCCAACTTGGGGTCGCGCTCGACTGTGGCCGCCTCAACATAATCTTTCTTGGGACAAACCACCTTCGTTGCCTTGCCCTTCCCAGTGTACTCGGGTCGGGGTCTCTTCTTGGTGTTAGAGCGAGTGGTCGAGCGCTCTTGGATTATTACCCCAGAGGTCGGTTTCTTTTGCAGGGAGGACTTTGTGGCATTCTTGGAGGACACCTCGGTGCCGACCTCCAGTTCTTTGTCGCTAAACCGCTGCCTCTGACCCTGTGGAGCAGTGGCACCATGACCAAATCGAGTCGAGCCCTCGTCGCTGGCCTTGGCCCTCCTCCTCTAGAGATAAGCGAGCCTTCCAGCTTCCGACATGTTTGCAAAAAAGAGAATAAGAAACGACTAAGAATCAATTGAAAGTAATACGGTGAAAGGCAAGATAATGAAGAGGTCGGGTGCTGGTCTCGCTAACTGACCCTTTTCTGAACTAGACTCCTCATCCTTCTTGGGCTCAAGAAGTAAGTGGGGATGCCTCTTTGTTAGGTCGGGTTCCCTCCCGAATAACTTGGAGTCCCAGATCCTGTCCCACTTGAGCACACTGTTAATATCTATCAGCGATCTAGGCTCGGGTCTAAGCATTTCGACCTCCTCAAGTTACGCGTCTGAGAACTTGGGGTCGTCGTTCAGTTTATTCTTCAAGGTGGGGTTCCAATCCCTCCTGCACCCTGGGTTCACAGCCGGCTCCACTCTATAATAGTTGTTGTGTCAACCCTTGTTGGAGGAGTTCCAATTGGTGAAGATGACGTTACCCATCCGAGCTGCGAAGTGAAACCATCCAGGCTGCTTCGAGTTGGGCTTGCACACAAACAATTGCCTAAACTGACGTAGTGTCGGTTTTACGTCCTTCTCAAGGCAGAACACGTAGAACGCCACAACTACAGCCCAACCATTGGGAGACATCTGACCGGGCTGAGCTCGAGATAATTCAGGATACTGATGATCAAGCCTGGAAGCGGGAGCTGGATAACATCGAAGGCGAGGTTGTAGATGGTGAAGTGGTCGAGCGGAGGATAGCAAGCGAAGTTGTGCCGACGCGGGACCTTCAGCTTGTGATTCCAATCCACCGACCAGTTCCTCAGCCTGGAGTTCGCCATCTACACAGTGGAGTGGCATTCATGCCTACAGTAGGCAAATAGCTGTTCGATCCTCTTCCCCTGACCTGACAAATTGCTGGCTATGGCCGAGCTCCCAAGCGGGACCGCCCGCACCGGGACTGTTTTAATTGGCTCTGCCGTGGAGGCTTTAGCTAAGAACTCTTGTAGCAGCTTAAGCCCCTCCAACTGGTTCAAAGGGGATCCATCCTCTTTATCTCCCAAGTCTCCCATATCGGCCAAAGGATCTACCTCGGCCTCTTCCTGCACTCGCCTGACCCCAATGACTTGGCAATCCTCATCACTGTCTCTGGGCTCGGGACGCCGGATTGATCTTCGAGATACGCTTGAACTGTCATCACCTTGACCTCCACCCGAGGTGGATTCCAAGCTCGACGGACTCTCGTCCCCACCATAAGATCTCACCTCTATCACTTGGGAATCTTCGGATTCCGATCTCCCCATCCTGTATATGAATTGAAAATATATGCATAGGAATGATCTAAAGGGAGTCGGGACGTACCTAACGGCTCTAACTGTGGAAAGTGACCTAAGCTAATTGACCCCGAACTAGTCGAACACCGAGCTGAATGTGCCGAGTAGATCGCTTGTTGAGCTAAAATGTCCAATCACTCTAGTTGTCGACCTGAAAGCTCTTCAAATTTCGTAAAGAAAGTGTGAAATGGATTTCGGACATCAGGGCCCTATTTATAGGCAACTGCTGTAACCGCTTCGGGAATCCCAAACGTCGCGTCTTGTCATAATTACAGGGTGACATGTCAGCCATCTGAAAGGCATGCTCTGCTGACGTGGTTTTCTTACTCCGCTAGGGTCGGGTACCTCCAGCTCGGGAACAACTCCCAAATCCAGATCTCACCCCTACGATCTTGACTTGGTGGGGGGGCGGGGGGGATTGACGAGGGGTCACCGAGATGAGGTAGGCCAACCCAAGCCAAAACTGACCCAATTAGCTAACGCCCAACTTGGATGCCAGCTCGACCTCACCCTGACCTAGGAAAACCCCCGACCTCTGTGCCAACTGTTCTAATAGGACATAAAACTGCACTCCGCATTAATTGCTGTCAGATCCGAATTTTGTATAAATAGAGCTATACCCCCACATTTAAGAGATAACTCGTCATTAATACTTTCAGTTACTTTGACAGCTCGGACATACTAATTATTCGCACGCTCGAGAAAAAAATTCAGATCATCACCCTGCCTTTTCCTTTCCTTTCTTTATGCAGATTAAGCAGCCGATCTAAAAATCTAACTCGACAAATATAACTATCTAACCTCAACTATGAAATTTCTAACCTCGATAATGTTCTTGAGGGCAGCTAGCATGCCAAGTTGATAACTTCTACGAAAGGCCTTTACGTCTTGAATAATAATATTAAGATTTACAACTCAATGATGTGCCCCAAGAATAGAAGGAAAAGAGTACAGTTTCACTTAATGGACCAAGCGCGAAGCACGTGAAGACTGGTGGCATATTCTACGTAGATCGCTTTGAACAGTGTTATCTCGCTTTAGCTAACCAAGCTTGGCCAAGAAAGAAAGATACTCTTATCATGGCAACCACTGGTCTCAGCAGTTGGCACGTTATTTAGGTATACATCACATGCATCAATAAAATTCTTAGGGCATTACTCGAGAAAAAGATCATGGATAACCAAAAAGGTTTGGTTTATTGATTGGCGTTTAGAACGAGAGTGAAGTATGTATTTACATCTTAAATTTAAATTAGTTATAAGATTATTTTTTTTAAACTTAGTTTTAATAGGTTTTCTACCTGATTAACTTAGATTATACTTTTTTTAGACAAAATTATATAAAGGCAGAGCTATTCTGCCACTAGTCCAAGAGCATGAGTTGGTCATGTATTTTTTTAAAAATACGTATACTTTTTAAGTATTTGCAGGTTGAAAAATTAAATTAATCTCATTTTAATAATTTATTCATATACAAGTATTAAATTATGACTTTTAACCCTTGCTGAAAAATAATTTTGAATCCTCCTTAAATCATGTATTCTGGATGTACAATCGAAAGACTTTTCATGATGCCTATATCATCCAAAAAAAAAAAAAAAAAATATTTTGGATGCATCCTAGAGTTGTACTTGTGGTGATGTCTAGCAGGACCACAGTTGATTTGCATTCTTCTGAACTATCTGATTGTGCTTCACATGGAAGAAAGAAAAACACAGATAACGTTATGAGAGCATCGGACCATGTGGTAGGGATGATTTGGTTCGAACTTGAGGCTAAAGATAGAAAGGAGAGTGAATGTGTTCTTGAGATGAAACTGGGTGGCCTGGAGAAGTAACCTTTTTGGGCTCCCACATTAAAGGAGGCACCCAATTGATTAACTTTCAGACCCATTAATGCAAAAGTCGAATTCTTATCACCTCACCTGCAGCATAAAACAGAGTGCTGACATGATCATAATAATACGCCCTTGTCACTTTTATTTGCATGTCAATCAAGCTAGCCGCCTCCGGAAGTAATATTTTCAAAAGTTTTTAAAACGTTTTGGACATTCGGGACTCATTTTAATGTATGAATTCATATATTAAAATGAAAAAATAGAGTTTATGAGCGTTTATAACACAAATATTTTATCTTTTTGCTCTTTCTTTTCTAATTCACCCCTATAACCATTCTTTTGATTTTTCAGAAAATATATATTTGTCAACATTAGGGAACGTCAAATTTATGACACTTGATTACGAAAAAATAAAGTATATTTTAAATTAATCACGTATAAAATTTATCAAAACTCATACAAAAAAATTTTGATTGCTATCTAATTTGAATCTAATACATAAATAAGTGTTTCGTTTATGTTTTAAACATTCTAACACTCAAGTAACTTTCTTGGATCACAATTTTGGATTTTTCAGATAGAAAACCTTTGATTCGATTCATTTGGATATTTGGATCACCTATGTTAATAGATCCCACGCATTTGAAGTTGACTAGTAATGTATGATTTTTCTGTTTAATACATTTATTGTTCAAATGGGTAGACCTAGTGCTATGGTTGGTTAACTTAGTAATGGAATTCGTTTTATTAAATTCTTTTTCGTTTGAATCTGACCGTACCATTTCCATTGAAGGAGTGAAAGTGAAATGCTCTTTGTTGTACGGACCAATGAATGATCTGTTTGTTTGTTTTCATTTAATTGCTCTTTAGATGCTGAAATTAAGCTGGATGCAAACTCAAAGATGAAAGCGATTGGTTCCATTAATGACTTTACCCACTTAAATTATTAAATTTTATTTCACTAAATAATATTAATTATATGAATTTAACGATGATAATGCATAATACCGTATATGCAGCTTAGCGTAGATGCTTTGTGGCTAACCATAGACGTGGGACAAAGAAGATACAAATAAAAATATGAGATCATGAATAAAAAAAATAGAGAGATTCAAAGGGCATAACGAGGATAATGACATTTGGCCTTTGGGAGAATATTTTTTACGGTTAGAAAGCATTACTTAATTTTGCACTCAGCTGCTAGCCCATGGTGGAGCCCAATATGCCATACTCTTAGAAGTGTGCGGCGTAAAGCCGAAGAGTTTGGCTTTGGTCTTGCTGTTCTAAGGTGGGTAAGCAAGTGCAGATGATGATTAGAACATCGATTCAATCAAGTAATACTAGCCATGATTCTACGAGTAATGATTTTTTTATAACATTATATGAATAGGATATAATTATTTTAATTTGTTTATATTATTTTATTATAATTATATCAATAATTTATAATTGTTGAATCTTATTTATAATATTATGACGTTATGAGCAGATTCATTCATGATTCTTGAGAGGAGGTAAAATATTCCGTATGGCTCCTACTATGATTTGGTAACTCTATCTCAACATAAAGCATTGAAGATGACACAACAAAATAGTGTTATCATTCAAATTCATTAGTGTTTATATCAACAATCATAAATCATTTTTAGAATTTGGAATCTAGACAATTATTAATTAAATTAAATCAAATCAAGTCTTTATCCCACATATTGCAAATTGTATAAAATCCATACTCAAGACAGAGAAAGCGATTTACTCTTTAAGTTGTCGGGACTGATCTGGTATGCATATACGAATCTTTTTAGTTCTTGATAAGAGTTGAATACTATGGGACAAATTTACTAGAAGGAAGTAGACAAATTTCTTCTATGAAATCCCATTTTTTGATTGAAGTGCTATGTTTTGTGTAATGGGAGCAACTTTAAAGGTGAATGGCCCAAAAAGGTTTCTGGGCTAACCAAATGGCGATATAGTTGAAGCCGAAAGATATGAAAATAGAGTTTAGACTTTAGAGTGCTGCCGCTTAACACGTTCACACATAAGCCCATAAAATATCAGGCCTCGCATTCTCAGCCTATCTGCATATGCCCTCTAGGCTAGGTGGGCCATCAACCCATCAGATCCTTGTTTTCTTCTTCTGATTGGTATATTACGTGATCGTAGTCTCACGTGTAAACGAGATTCATTTGTTTAAGAAAAAATTATGTGACATTTACTGTATAAAATATGAAAAATGATATACATAGAAGGTAACATATTATATTGTTAAAAAATTTGAGAGTTGCAATCTATTATTAGTAACAAATTTTCACCCAATCTAAGTTATTATTGTATTTTGTTTCCTTAGTCGATAGTTATTTGTGTATGACATTACTTAAAATTTAAAAAGTTTGTTATTTACCCATAAACATTTATCTTCACACGTACAAAGAAGAAATATCAGCGACTATTTCTCGAATATAATTACTGTTTGAGGGGCATTGCAAAATTAACCATTAATCAGACTGAGTCGCGCCATTGACATTTCAACTCGAAAACATGTGGACACATGAGAAATTAAGTTATAATGAATGACATTGGAAGTATCAATCTCTTCTAAAGGATTTTCCTTTTTCTTTTTATTTCATATATATATATATATATATATATATTTGATATAACATAGTTTAAAATCGTAATTTAAATTTAAAAAATTTAATTACGATAAATCATTACTTGATCAGTATATTTAACTCTTTGATGTTCATATTTTTATATTTAGTCTCCATTAACTGTTTGCTTAGTGTAGTTGTTTTGAGGCCTACCAAACTGGTACCACCGTCCTTGCGCAAGTACAAGACTTTAAAATAGGTTTCGTTGAATTAAATTGGCAGTTGAAAAAGTCCAACGACTTTTTTTTTGGGTCAATAGAAAAAGTCCAACGATATCGATGAGTTTTGGTTGTGCTCAACCATCGACTTAAAAGAGTAAGCCAAGTAGTCTAGCAATGCACCTAAGATCGTTCTTCATTGCTTACCTACCGAAACTCATCTAAATTTGCTTTTTTTTGCCGGGATGAGGTATAAAATTATCGTCATCGGTCGATCGAGAAGGCAATTTAATTTAAAATTTGAATTCCTTCATAATGTTAAAAATAAGATCGAGAATAGTAAAGTAATAATACAATTATGATAAAATTATTTAGACCATTTAAAATATTTGTATCACCACTTTATATCATTGATCTCCGCCGAAAATTTTGTAATTTACGGATATTGAAAATTTACAAAATTATCAATACTAGTTATTGACGTGAGGAGTAAGACTTTTCTTTTTGGGTCAAATGAGTAATAGGAAGGATCTATCACGTTTTTTTACAATTCCAAACTTTGAAAATGTAGAAATATTTGTTAACATGTAGGCGAAATTGTCCACAATTTACTCAACTTGACCCACTCTAGATTCCAAAACCAACCGACTATACTTGAATTTCAAGAGTTGTAGTTAATTACTTTGTCTCTTACAAATCGGTGATTATAAAGTCACTAGGTTGCGATTTGTATAAACGAATCATTATTTTATGGATGGATATCTAATTCTTTATTAAATATTTCGGAATTCAAAAAATAAAACACGAATTCATGTTGATTTTAGGAGCTAAGTTATGAAGAAACTCTTTAATTTGATGCAAAAAATCCGTACAGTATTAATCACCTAATTCACCACATATATTATGGACAAACCAAAATAAATTTAAAAATCTTTACTTAATAGAAATTATTAAGCTGGATTTTAAATTGATAAAAAAAAAAAGAAAGGTGGATTTTAAAATCTGTTAGTGATTTAGATAATCGCAGTAATATTTTTTACTACGAAGGAGGTCAAAGCCGTAGAATTTAGACAATTACGGTTAGCTATAGAATGAAATTGAGATGGTGTGGGAAGCAAATTAGTATCTAAATCCGAAACGTTATATAACGACGACGACTAGTAGATAAGTATAGATAAATACTAATATACTATTAGGTTGAATTGTCGCAGTCAAGAGTTTTTACGCGGCATGGAGCAAAGTGGTATGCAAGAGGAGATAAGCAACATACGTAAAAGGATAAGGTTGTCTAGATGCTAAGTATTGGCTTCGCCTTACCATGGAAGCTATCTACCTCAGAATAAGGACTTGTACAGGATGCGTATAGAGTGATCTGTGTTGTTTGAGGGGATATGATTTCATTTGTACAAAAACGATAGAAAGCATGTCGTTTTATTTTAAAGCTATGCACGTAATAAATCGAGTAATAGTACTGAAAGGATTTGATCAATACAAATTTTTTTGGCAAGAGGGCTCTCATATCATGATAAGAGATACAAAATTCCATCTTAAACTAATTGTTCTTGACCAAAAAAAAAAAAACTAATTGTTCTTAGGTAAAGGAAACCACAATTTTATATCCTGGTCTTTTCGGGAATCACTTTATAGGATACTTGACCAAAATTTAACCTGTTAACCCATAAATAAGTATTGTGATGAATCGACTATTGCTCACCCGACACGAGCGTACGAGGGTCACAATTCACCCTACATGATCATATGGGGTGAACAAGAATTAGGGAGAAATTTCCGCCAAAAGCTCTAGGCCTCTTTTGCGGGGTCTAAACACTTACAGATTTTCTTAAAATAAAATTTCGTTTTGGAGTAAAGATTACTAGAATGGACATAAGTGACTATAACGATTATCTACTTGGGTCAGATTTAGCCACATTTGCATCCTTTTTCTCTTACTTATTTAACCCTCCCACATAAGGAATCTTTAAAAATTTTATTTACTTATGCGGAATAATTAAATTCTCTAACAAGTCATACCTCTTTGTGCCACTGGCGGTCACCGAACCAAGTGCATCAACCAAAGTACATTAGGTATCATCTCAAAGCATACTATACACTATTGCCAGCGCAAAAACGTTGGCACTAAAACATAAACACTTCTCCTGTTGACGCAAAGGATGATCCTTTACTTGTATTCTTGCCTAATCAACTTACCTAAACGAAATTTTCGTTACTTAACTTCCAAGGTGAAGTGTTCTCTTACGCTTCTTTGTCATTCTTACTTGTCCAACGTCTCCTGTTACACGTGTGACTGACACATGTCCCACTGAGATTCTCTTCAACTTCAACATAACTTAAAATGGTACATTGCTTCCACACCTTGAATAATTTAAAATGGTACATTCTAGGTGAAATGGTGGATAAAAATTTATTATGATAAAAATTTTAAGTCTAAACTACAATTTTAATTTTGTATAAATTAGATATTTTTAGTCCTTGAATGAATCATATTAACACGCCTTTAGAGTTAAAACAAACGCTTTATAAAAATCTCTAAAAACAAGACAAACATTCAATTGGAAGAAGAGCAAAAAAAAATAAAAAAATCAGTACCTTTCTTATAGATCGAGACTTAATAGTTTGATTCTTATCGTCCATCCAAAATTTAAAAAAGAAACCTCAATAATATTAAGACCCACAAGCCCATATCAGTAGAAAGTTGTAAAGATTCTGCAAAATTTTATGAAAAATTCTAAATTTAGAGTGTACTTCTAGTTAAAAAATAACTTTAATTCTTACTAAAAAAATTAAAATTCATATTATTGTTAATTTATTTATTTTAGTCTCTATTGTTATTTCGAAAGTAGCTGTTTCAACTTTAACCACTCGATAGAATAAATTGGTATCTATTTTCTTTTTCATTTGTTAGTAAGATCCCATATTATTGACTTGTAAGTATTTCATTTTCTTCTTCCCAGCCAAGCCCTTGTTAAAGAGTTACTTACGAAATTTTAGAATGAATTTCATTGGAATTGAATGTGTTAAGCATAACGCCAACGTTTATTCTAAGCCTAATTCTAACTAGAATGTAATGGCTTGCAGGGTAGAACATGTGCAACTAACTATGTATCACATGGACAAACTTTGTTTCACACCACCATGTCAATCATTATACACACAAATATAAGAATAGAATTTAAATAATTTAAACATTAATTTCGAAATAGTAATATCCTTCTACTAATTTAGTTTAATTGAATCAATGAATGAATCAACAACCACTAAAGAGAGTGCTCAAAAAACAATTGACCTACTCTCTATACACAACCACTATATCAACTTCAAAACAATTTTTTTTTTTTTTGGTAATAACAGGCTAATCTAATCCAAATGGACTGAGAAAGATAAACGCGGTTTCTTTGTGGGCATAGGGCTTTCGACTTCTTGGTCAGCAGAAATTTGACTTTTCCCTTCAAAGTCAACGCTCAAGCCCAAGTGTAATTCAGGCGAGGCAGGGAGGTTCAAGTCAAAGTCGCGAGGCGTGTGGGTGGAGGCACCGCCGTCAGAGGACGTAACGCCGCTTCGTACACCACCGCCAAGGTTGCCTTCATAGTGACGGCGCTTGTGGCCACCAAGAGCTTGACCTGTAGGGAAAGACCTGTGGCAGATGGAACACTCGTGAGCCCTACCGCTTGGATTGAGAACAGAGATATTACTATTCGACGCTGCAGCCGCGGCGGTGGTTGTGGAAGTGGAGGTTGATGGGTTGTTATCGTCTGAGGCGGTCGAAGTGGCGATGGCTTTGGTGAGCTTGTTTCGGTGGCTGGCTTTGTGTCCGCCGAGGGCTTGGTATGATGGGAAGCTCTTGTTGCACACGCTGCACTTGTAAGACTGTTGCTTTTCAGACGGTGAAGAATCAGTCTTAACCTCGTTGTCTTGCTTAGCTTCCACGTTAGGTGTCTCGGCAGCGGAGGTAGCGGTGGTTGTGGAATTGGTCTCGGCGGTGTTGCCGCCGCTGCGGGCTAGCATGATGAGGCAAAGAGCTAAATATTCTTCTTCAGTTGCAGGGTTTTCAATATGTGGACGCTTCGAACGCTTTCTTTTAGCCCACGAATCAAAACTCTGATCGTAACGAAGAGCTGGTGTGGCTGCAGTGGGAGAATTCAGAGCCTCAAGAGCCATAATTCTTGGTGTTGCAGTGTGTGTTGTGCGTGTTTCTGTGGGTAATAGCGTTGGAGGAGTTATGATATTGAACAGTAAGTATGAAGAGTATGTATTAATGCTTGTTAAGAGAGCAAAAGAGTGAGGAAGTGAGGAGGGGGTTGATGAGTTTATATACAAATACGAAAAGGGTGTGGACTGTGGAGAGGAGTTGGAAGTTGCGTGGGGAATGGCGGTGGAGGAGTTGTATAGAATACACTTTACACACACAACACACACTAAAAAAATTATATATATTAAACAATATTGCATGGATAAAAATGAGTAGAGAAAAAATAATAATATATACGAAATTGGATGAGGGATTGACATGTTCACACGTGTGAGTTGGTGGGGGTGGGGGGTAGGGCGTAGGGGGTAGAGTGAAGTCGGTCAAGAAGAGTGGCAGTGGAGTGGTGGAAAAGGATTAGATTTCTTGAATTTCATATGGATTGTGTAATAACATGGGAAAAGTTTTGATGTGGTCAGAGTGTGGTGATCCATGACTGAAAGTTCCAGGTCAAAACAGCACAAAAACATATTGCAGCTGCCTTTCTTTACCACACGTGGATTACATATCTATATACTTACTATCTTACGTAGTTGCACACGTACCAACTGAAAGTCACTCAAGTTACCACTACCTCGTGAAGACCAAATAATGTTTGAATTTTTATTTTTTTTTGGTCGTTGAAGTGAAATGATGAGTTTCTTAATTCTTAATAATTAAAGGAGTCTAATTTTGAAAATATTGATAAAGGATTTATTTGTGTATATATTGTGATTTTTTAGGTTAATTCTGACTTTAATTTGATGATTAGAAGTTGAAAAAAAAGAGGCAAAAACTCTTAATTAATACCTACTAATTAGAGAATAGAAAAGGAAAATGTGAAGTCATAGTATCACTTTTTAGATCATTGCAATCTCAGGGTTTATTGCAGCAATCTGGTGGCCTAAATGATATTTAAATATGCATTTCTTGATTTCTAATTTGGTAAATATTACAATCAAAACCAGATTAATTGCATCTTTTTAGGTCCTCTTGAATTTTTTTTTTTTTTTTGTGTTGTAATTTAGTCGACTTGAAAAATTATTAAAACTGATATTTGGAGCCTCACGAGCAACATATAGACTAACCGTTTTCTTGAAAAGCCTGCCCTTAAGTAATCGCCTAAAAAAAGAAGTTGAACTCGTGTTGGCATCCATCTTTTTATTAAAATATTAACGTGGGTATCTTAGAGCTTGCAGCAATAATTTGGTGTATTTACTATACTATAATTAACTAAATGTAAATCATTTACAAATATAAATGGGATAAGAAGAATAATCCATATGACCAGTTCATCAAGGATTCTTAGCTAAGTTTTCTGAGGACATGAAAAATCTGTCGGTACTGACAATTTAGAGATATTTATTTGGAATAAACAAATAAAATTAATTAGCGAGCTTTATTTATTTATTTATTTTTTGTCAAGTACGTTATTATTATTAATAAAAGAAATATATGGACTTACCAGACTTGACACTGTATAAGAGCCCGGTAAAAGACACACATAAAGTAAGCAACAGACACACAATAAGAAATATACTCATACTAACCAGAAAACATACAACCAATACAAACAATGCTAAGGAGGGTGAAAACCCCCATATAGGACTACAGTAACCCAAGATGTCACAGAGGTGGCTCGCACTGAATGAAGTCGGGCATGGCCAAACGAGGAAAATAGGTAGTAACAAGTATTGTGAGTAATGGGGAGGAAACTTCAGTCATAATTTTAAAAACCCCGAATAACATTCGATATCATCTGATAATATATAGATCAGAAAAATAGTAAAATTTGTCCAGATTTAACAGGTGAGGTTAATTAACAAGCTTTATAGTGTGCACATAGTGGAGAATTCTTTAGTGTCATCCTTATCACTAGGACGAACTATATGGCTTGTCATCATGCAGTAAGACCATATATTTGTCCACTTGGGTAGTTGATGCTTATTCTTCCAAGTTTTCACCGCTAAAAAAATACTTTTGAGGTTCTATGTGTCTTTTTTTTTTTTGGGTCGAAATGGTTCTATGTGTCAAACATGAAACTTGTGTGCTTCGTTTTGTATTGTTCCTTTTTGGTTGGCTATCTAGAAAGCCACCTAATTTTCTAGAGAAACATGTCTACGCATGCACTAGCCACGTATTTACTCTAAATTTTCCATATGACTTTACTCCTAATTTTCTAGAATATTGGAGAACTACTCACTCAATCAAGATATTTTTTTTTTTTTTTTGTCCACTCAATCCAGCCGACTAACAAGCGATTAGCGAACACACCCTAGTGTATTTAAAAAAGAAACTAGACTCTGTTTAAAGGCGTGAGTAAAATTATTAGGTAATGATTTATTATAATTAAAAGGTATTGAATTTAAACTTATATCATATCATTACAAATATTATTTAATTATTTAAGTCTTAACTGATTTAAAACATATGTAAGAACGTCATATTATTTTATAAGATTTGTCATTTTAAAGGGAACCTAATGTAATATTAAAAATTCTTACGTTCGATTGCAAAATCCAAATGTTTTTATACATTGGTGAAAGTATTGTGACTGTTGTTAAGTACGACTAACTTAGACCAATAGCAGTCTATGTGGGGGTATTTATGCCAAACGAACTTCCTTGCAACAAAGCGCAAGAGTGTAGAAAGACTGAGGGAAGTGGGCTTTTCTAACTTCACCCGAAGGTAAACCGGCTAGGCTACGGCACGCTACGTCTGTTCTCTTCAGCTGCACGACACGTGGAGACCTGATCATTGAAGGTTCGTTACATTGAGGACACGTGGAGATTTCTTTAGGTTTTGGCAGCTTCCGCAATGTCTGGACAAGCAAGTGAATGAGCAGAGCCGTTTAACAGCTGAATTGTTATCCTTAAAGAGATCGATGACAGCTCGATCGATTGTGTCAACAGATCTGGCGGCCACGATAAGCTTTTGCCATGTGGCCAGCTTCTGCTTCTAAATAAATTGATTGGTTAAGATGTGCACAAAAAACATGGTTTTGGACATCCTAGCGAATATCATTAAGATTCCATCATTTGACTTTTATTGTTTACCCCCATCTTTTATGTAAAGTTATACGGTAGCATTTTCTCTCAACAAATAACTAATTGTGGATCGGATCATTGAGTTTATCATATGTTTATAAAATTCGTGGTGTAAATGTGCACTTTAAATTGTATTTTAAATTAATTAAGAATTACAATATTTCATATAACAACTAATATAAGTAAAATTTTGATCGAAAGTATTTTTAAAATTTGACCCGACCTCATCAAATTGAAAAAACTCTGTACTTTTTAGGCATTTCAAGGCTTGAGGCCTCGATATGTTTGGCTCAGCGCTTAGGTTTCCAACACAATGATGCCTACTTTGTTAGTATATCTGTGAAAATTACAAAAGTCCCATCACTTATCACCTTACTCAAGTTAGCGTCTAACACACGACAAAACAACTACTACACCCCTCTCCCCTAGCCTATTGTAGCCTTACTTTCATCGAGCTTAGAATTACTAAATAGTCGATCACTAACTCTATCGTTGAAACCTATCTCACATGATTGAACTCCAAATATTTTTTGTGAGTCAACTGCATGTACATCTGAGCTGATTATTCATATTTTTATCCTATCATAACAATATTAATTTGTTTTCGAGAATACGGATGAACTCTTCAAATTGGAGCTTATAATTTGTTGAAATTAAGATTTAGACAATGTACCATCAACTGAGTGTTAGCTGTAACGCTTTAGACAGAGGTGGAGGGCATAAAGAAGTCCACCATCCCATGACCTTAATTGCACAAATGCTGGCTTGTGACTTTGTCCTAACAATGATTCATGTGAACACGAAAAATCTTATATGCCACATATTATTTTGTTCCCAACATGCCCTACTAGTACAGTTAGGTGCAAAGATAGATTAATTCACAAGTCAATGAACTCGATCATATGGCCATTAATAAAGATTTTCTTCTAGTGCCCACCTAACTAGCACGGCAAGTGAAAGATAAAGTTGACAAAAAATTATATTGAAGATACGTTAGAGCATAAGATGGAGAAAATTGATGAGGAGTACAAATGTCTTTATAATTTGTATCATGACTAGAGGGAATAGCTTAATCTTTTACGGGCTTCAATGAAATCTTAGACGTTAATGACAAATAAAAAAGTTGGGGCAGATTTAAAAATTATTTTTAATAGGACTATAACATTTAGGGGTGGATTCGAAAATTCTTCTCAGTAACACACACAAATTTGCAATGATATGAATACATTTTTTTTTTCAATGGGGCTAATTAATTTTTTTTAAGAAAAAAATATAGATATTTTAATTTTTTTAAAAAAATATATAGAATTTTTAACGTTCTTATAGGCTGTAGCCCCCGATGACCCAACTATACATTCGCCCCTGATAACACCCAGTTGACACTAAGATTGCATGTATTTTTCTTTTAGTAAATTAATTGAATTTTTAGTTTAAAATACTTTAAAAATATTCATATCTCATTACAAGATAATGTATAACATTTTTAGAGAAAAATACGTACTTAATTAGGTTAAACTGTGGTCATTTTCACTTTGTCTACCCCAAGTACATTGCACTAGGAACTACTTCTTTTTACGTTTTCTACCTTACTATATATGGACGAAGTCAATTGTAAAGCAACACAATTACTCCTTTAGAATGTGTTTCTTGTTGGTAAAGTGCAACTTTTTATCTTACTTTGCCATCTGTTATTCAAAGAAGAGATTAAGTAAAGAATATTCTTTCTATATAGTATAAAATTACAAAATAGAAAAGTAATTCATGACCCTATTAATACATGTGATGATAGCTACTATTTTGGACAATTTAGTATCTTTGCTTTCTCGAATAATAATATGCACAAAGCACACGTTTCAAATGTGAAAACTCATACAATTCATTGTTTGAATGCTAAATAACATGTCATCTTATTCAATTATTTATGATTCATTCATATCCATATTCAAGATATATCAAGACTTGCACTCAATGGTATATTAATGATCATAAAAAATAGAGGCGTGGAAGCTTCCTCATCGTCGACTTTTAAACACTGTCCTGCAAGTATACTTGTTTGGAAGTTCGTACTTAGCAATAGAGTAGGCACAAGGTGGTGTCTAAAAGTAATGAAGTCATAACTCACATAATGAACACCTCATACTTGCTTTAATTTTGCGTTTGAATTTGACCATTCTCTATAAATTTCTTACTTTAATACCACTTTTGAAGATGACCATGTGATTAGTATTAGTAACCATAGTATAATATCTTTTTCTTGTAATAAGATGTTAATTTTTGTTTTAGTTTTACTCACGTCAGTGACATATTTTTGTTCGGGTCTTAACAAAAAAAATATTATTCCTCAATAACTATTGATTAGGCGAGACATTTCTCACTAGACTGGCTAGTGAAGATGGCAACTGGGTGCGACTTAGGGCGTCAATTGTCACTAGATCTCGAGCGCCAATACTCTTTGAAGAACCGGAGAGACGAGCGCCGAAGAGTTCTTGCACGAGCACGCATTTTGGTGCTCAAGCACTATTAATATCATTTTTTTTGGATGTTTTGCTTTTTAATTATTATTTATTAGGCCTACATTATCATTGTTGCTCTTTCGTATAAAGTTGCACTAGAAAATATTATTGTCTCGTTCCTAATCTTTGTTGAACATTCAATCTCTGTATCGAATTTTAGACATAATAAGATAAGATAACTTGCTTACTTAACAACAAAGAAAAAAAAAAAAAAACAACAACAACGCTTCGCGCTTTAGAAAGAGTCCCGGGAAGGCACAAATAGTACCAGAGTCTATAACGAATTTTAAGTTGGGCAGATAGGCCCGAAAACATGAAGTCCAATCCACTAATCTTAAGTTGGGCAGATAGGCCCAAATCTACTATTTTGTAGATGTGGATCTTCATAATACGGTTTCGGTGCTCCAAACACCCTGGAAAATTTCAAACAAGAAGCATTCAAGAAGTGATACATAACAGTTAAGAATGATCATGATCTATTCAACTAATTGTGCCAAAAACAATCTTTTTTTAACGGGTTTGACAAGGGTCTAGCAAACAAAGATGCAACGGTTCGCACTTAGAATGATGAGGGTAGAGTGAGTTTACACAACTTCACAATAACATAAACATGTATTCCAAAATAACTTGGAACGAGGACCGTCTTCTATGATTTCCCTTATGTAGTAGGATTTAGAAGCACTTTCGGCTTTGGCTTCACTTCAACTTCATTTACACTGCGGATATATATGGCATCTCGCTCATGGCTGCAACAATAACAGGCAGCAAAGGAGTTATTACTCGAACATGCACATATATTCAAAACTAGAAAGATTAACATGGACATCCATTCTTACGGTTTATCTCCTTCTTCAAATGTATAGCTTGATGCAACAGCCAACAATCTACCATCCCTGCTGAATGACAAGGCAGCAATGCTTGTCGGGTATTTGGCATACTGCAGGTTGAGTTTAGCAGAGACGAACAAGAAAGCAATATTAGTGAACCATATCCACTACCCGAATACTTTGCAAGAAATCTACAGTGTCTTACCTGATACAGCCTCTTCTTGTTATTTCCATCCCACACATTAACATAACCATCGCAGCCCCCAGTAGCAAAGGTACCATAGCTGCAGAATACACAATATTTAGGTAAAATGGAAGAGGATACAAAAGTGAACCCTAAACCAAAGACAATCACTTGTTTCTCAGCTGACATTCTCATCAAGTCCGGAGAGACTTTAAAAATACAATGTTAAATCAAGATGCCTAAACATTTTCAGAGCAAACATTCCAGAAGATGATAAAGTTCTGACAAAAGAATATGAACATATCAAGTCTGTTTCTCTCTCTTTAGGTCATTTGTCCAACAGCATGCAATCAGTAAGGGGACTAGCAGGTAGTCCTTTTCAAGATACGAGTTAACTGCCGAATGGTGGATGAGTGACAGCCAGAAACATAAAATAAGACCTTCCCGCTTGATTTACCAGTTGCATGCATATCATCCAAATTCCAAAGCAAACATATTCAATTAACCCCCCATGAAGTGGTCATCAATGCAATAAGGGGTATCAGCCCTTGCACTGCTGAATAATAGCGTTGATATATTTCCTTTGGAAAAATTTACAATGCATCATAGAGACCACTTGAATACAATGAGCTACTGCTTTGTCATATAAACGATCCATTAAACTAAAGATTTTGGAAACTTACATGGGATGAAATGCAATGGCATTTACAGGGTAGACGAGATCTCTTCCTGCTTCAGATTTCCGATGACATTTGAAAGCATATCTAGACAATACAATCAAGCAGTTGTAGTTACTAACAACTACAGAATAATCTAGGTATATAGAACTTCTCTTCATAAGACATTTTTAATAAGAAGTATCATCACAGTTGTCAATTTGTGCTCTGAAATTTCATTTGTGTTGGAAACTATTGAGCGTATAAATCATTCGGAAACATAAAACAATAAAAGAATAATATGACACCGTGGCACATCAATATTCAGCTTTCTTTTTCCTAAATTGCAGCAAGGATAAGATGCTAGGGTATTTTACATCAATGTGCTTTAACAGAAATGCCAGATAGACATGGACCTGAGAGGAAATGCTCACAGCCAATAGAATTTAGCTTAAATTACTTTGGTCCGTTAATATTGAATCAGTTATGAAATATCCACCAAGGTGGTAGAAATTCGGCCTACTATAAGTCTTAAGCTCCATCTTGATAACAGGATAGTTATACAATACAGTGCCTCCCTGAGAAAGGTTAACTAAAGTAATAATAATATTCTCTATGTTGTAATTTGACGAAAATAATTCCTACAGTTTCTGCTGGGAAAATTATGCAGGATCAGGGAATAAATTTCCCACGGCCTTCCCACTAGACATGTGCATAGAAAATTTAAAAAAACTCTCTTTCCTTTTTCTCTCCTCTCCTTCACTGGAATGGGTCCCAGGAAATACTCTAGCTTCTGAAATACTTCAAAAAAATAAAAACAGATGGTAGGGTCACAGAGATAGATACATACTTTTTGCTTTGACCAGCATCAGACAGATCAAAGAATTCCATAGCAACACGACCTTCAACAGAACTAAGAGCATAACCTGCAAATTACAGTTCAAGTTAGAAGCACATTGGTCAACTTCTAATTCTATAGCTGTCCAAAAGATTCTCTCAATAAGGTCCCTACATCCGATAATGAGATCAAGCAGATCTCTCGAGTTTTATTTAAGTGAAAATGGAACAGAAGTAAAATTCTTAAACATCTAGTCATTACAAAGAAGCTTTATAATCTATTTCAGACTATATAGAAAGAGGTACCGGACTTCTATTTAGTTAAGATCGGAAAGCCACTAACCAACTGACTTGAAAAACAAATAAGACAGGAGATCAAAGGCAAGCAAGATAATAATAAGGTAATGCAGCCACAAAAGGAAAATTGAGACAGATTACCTGTTCCATTTGGATAACATCGCACACACCTCGTTTGGTATTTCAACGAAGACTCCCTTCGCTGTTCAGGTTGGGACATATTCCGCAAATCGTATACATTTACATGTCTTCCGGCAGTTGCTACCACTAGCCTATTTCCCACAAGAGAGAGTGAGTAGACGCGCTCTGGTTGTGTATAGGTCCCAACAAGAGTACGTTCCTGCCCACTTGCACCTCTAGGATCCCAACACTTCAGAGTTTTGTCCCAACTGCCAGTAATTACTTGCCCTATAACAAGAAACACTCAAAATGAAAAACATCTCGCCCACAATATAGTCTTAACATACAATACACTCGGGGCTATTGTGATCATCTAGTCATATAATACACAATCACGTAATTTAATATCTCCGCAAGTAAAATGATACACAAGACAAAGGCGGATTGAACCATCAATATTGGAAATGAAAAAGTGGTTAAACTAACAAGCAATTAAAAGAAGTTACGCTCTTTGAACTCATCATACACTGAGACAAACACAAAAAGAGATCTTCTTAGAACACGTAGCTGAACAAAAACTAACCTGTTGCATATGAGTATTCCACACATCGAACTGGGGCATCATGCCTTCCCAAAATGTCCTCCTTTTGATAGTTAAAGACAAGCCTGCAAAATACAACAAAACCACTTATGCAAATGCTTGAAAGGAAAATCAGGTACTGGCATTATCTACAGATACAGATATTAGTGAACAGGAAAGTACCATCTCGGAAAAAAATTAATTAAGACTAAGATAATCAGAATAGATTATTCAAATATATCTAATACATCTAAGATATTAAAAATATAGTTTAAAAATTAAATGAAGTAAACTGTAAACGAGCAATAGCCCATATACTACCGTAATAATCTAATGCATAGTAAAAACGTCCTCATGCCAGTGAGTAACATTCTTTAAATAAAAAACGTTACTAGATTGTTAAGCTAACGGAGGTCTAACTTGCAACTTTTTAGCAAAACACAGATAATTTTTTTTTGCACTAAAAAGTGGAACAGCAACCTTCTGACAGTATGATCGGCACTAGCAGAGAAGCCAGAGGAATCGTCGTGGAAGCAGCAATCGAGGACCGGCCCGCCGTGCATGAACTCTCCTCTCAACGCATTTGCACTAGCATCATACAATCGAACACTCTATTCCACAATTATAATAGTTAAAAATAACAATAGTTAACAAGTATAAATTTTGCTGGTGGAACAAAATTATAGCAAAATTATAAGCTCAATGAGTAGTGAAAAAACCTTGTCCCAAGAGGAGACGAGGAGGTGATCGCTGTGGTTGGAGAATCGGAGGTTTGATATGCCGTCCGTCGGAGGGTTTGACAGCTCCCGTCCGCTACCCTGTGGCGCCGCCGCCGTCGTCATTATGACGTCAGATCTTTTCGCGGTGTAGATTAGCGGAGCTAGGGTTTTGTAGAGAAATAGTTAAAGTGGAGATTGAAAGAGTTTTTAGGGGCAGTTGTTTGTATGTTTCCACAAAGTTTGAACAGAGATGGGAGCGTGTGAGAGTGGGATGGTATTTGAAAATGATAAGCAAAAGATGGGTTTGAATTCAAACAATAGAGGCCACAGCTGATTTTTTTTTTGTTTTAAATTTCTTTCTTGTACTCTGCTAATAAATTATTGTTTAGGCATCTTTAACGGAATCTTTAAATGTAAATTTTTTTTAATTTGAGTATTTTTAAAAATTTAATGACTCAAAAAGTAACATTAATAATCTAAATATATGTGAGATTTACCACTTTGACTTAAAAAATATCAAAATAGAAATTCAGTCTCTATTTTCTTCTATAAATTTGTTAAAAAAATTAAGTCTGAGTCTCTATTTTGACATTTTTTAAACTAAAAGTAGTAGATTCCACATATTTTTATTATAAATAGTATTATTTTTAGAAACCGAGGTCTTTAAAAATACCAAATTAAAAAAGTTTTATATTTTAAAGACTCCATTGAGGATAACCTTATAATATGATTTTGAAATTGTCTTCTATACGGATGCAGAAATGTGCGACTTTTTGTATTAGTATCCCAAATCCTTATAGAATACAATCTATATGATTTCTATTAATTATATTTTCATCTATTTTTAAATTTATTACTACAACTAACAAATTAGGCATGTGTAATTATTTTAAATATTTAACCATCGCTTTCCAACCCAATTGTGAGATAGTTAGATTATAATTACAGTATAATGGCTCAGAAATTTTTGACTCCATAAATAGTATTTAACCTTCAAAATTAAGATTGTGAATTCAATTTTGCAATTTAGATTCCAAAAATCTGTATGACTCGAATTTGTTGATGTTTGGTGTTTTATCAAATTCGATCAGATTCAGATTCGATACGTACATATTTAGAAACTAAATTTGGATTTGAATTCTAACACATAGGCCTCAAATCCTCTCCATTTATTGCCCTAAGTAATGATTTCACTGATAATAAGTGTTGAGAAGGGATCACCCGAGTTGGGAAGAGACAGTCGGGTCACATGCCGACCTTAAGAATCCGATCTGACCCAAATAAGACCCAAATAAGCCCTAGTGATATGCCAGCCAATCCGATGGGACATAAAGCAAGACACACAGCTCGGACCAATAGACAATTCCTTTGTCCTCCGGGTAATAGTTTTGCCCACTGATTATTCAGTGCGGGCAGTCAGTGGCTTGTCGGGCAGCATTATACATTTATTATTACCCGAATCCAAATTAGTATAAATAGAGCTCCATTATGCATTTATGAAGGTAACTTGTGTATTAATTACTCACATCCACCGAATTCAGCTCGAGCTACTAATCATTCTTGCACCTGAGGGGAAAATATGGGTCGTTACCCGGCCATTTTCCTTCTTTATGCTTGTGCAGGCTCAAAACTTGACTAGGAAACACAGCTCGGTCAGGAACCAGTGGACCGACCTCAACTGTTGACTCTCGACAAGTGTAATATGATTTTGCTACATTTCGAAAACATTAGAAGTTGAAATTATGATTTTGTTTGTTTTTGTTCAAACAGAAAAATGATAAATTTTCATAACTAAAAACTTATTTCCTAAATTTGGCCCATAAAGACCATTGAAGCCCAAAGTAACGGGCTCCTTTGTCCTTGAACAGATACATAGACCAAGCTCCAAAGAGACCATTGAAGCACTAACGAGCCCATAGCGAGTTCCTAGCCCAGTACACAATCGACCCAAGATCGCTCCAGTAAGTAGGTCCATATGGGCAACACGTGGTGGTCTCTGTATACGATCTCTGCTCCTCACCTTAACTGGAAACGGATCTAACACTCGCTAATTTTAACCAAAAACAGAAAAATTGTCACGAATCCAATGTTTGTTTACTTGAGATAGACGTTTCATGCACACTGTTATTACACAAGGTGCTCAAAACAATTTATATATATATATACACATATATAATTGTTTTTTTCTTTTTTCTTTTACATTCTCTTTTTGATCTCCTTCTTCATTCCATCTGCGAGCTTAAACCCTAGAAATTGGCTATTTAACCCCTGTAATTTCCCGTAATTGAAGTCCCGATCTCAAATTCTTCTGCTGCGTTTCCTCTTCGCCCCATGCAATGGTGGTCTGTAAATGCCGCAAGGTACTCTTCCATCTCTCTCTCTCTCTCTCTCTATATATATATATATACACACACACACACACACACACACGCACACACACACATAGACATATCCATAAGTAAACATATCCGATTTGTGCACAAGAACATGAATATTTGTTGTGATTATGATTATAATTATGTTAATAATTATATAAAATCGTTTTGGATTACGAGTGTCTTATGCTGTAGATTTTAGATCAGATCAATATTGCAATTTAGAATCTGTAAAAGAATATTTTTGATTGAATTTTAATTGAGTTGTCATGGGAGATTATCATGTTACCTACTGCTGAATTTTTTGATTAATGGAGGTTGATTTCGATAGCGATTGACTACTGTTGATACAGTCAGAAGGCCAAATCTAATATATTCGGCTTGTGGAATTTTAAATTTTTTTGATACGGTTGTAAATGGGGAAGTAGTTTGCTCACAGTTGATAGTTAATAGCTAGAGACTAACAGAAGTGCAATGTTTTTTTCATGTTTGGGTGTTTCAGGCGACTAAGTTATACTGTTTCGTGCACAAAGTCCCGGTTTGTGGAGAATGCATATGCTTCCCGGAGCACCAAATATGCGTGGTATGATTTTGAGATACTGTGATGTAAATATTTTGAAGATACTTGTGTACCCTTGTGTCATGTGCTTCTAATTTGTAACAAATTTGTACCAATCTGGTTACTTAAAAGCCAGATAATAATGTGTCTTTAACTCATCGGTAATAATTAAAACCGGAGAATTGCATTAATTTGCAAATATACTTCTGTTCTTTGCTAGTAATCTTGTAGAGGTTAGGAAGTTGTCACTGTGATATAGGATTCACGACAATTCTACTGCAAATTAGGTTTCAATGGCTGAAAACCTGGATGATCTCAATTCCATGAATATGTTGACGGATGGGAGCGTATGATGTATGTTGAAAGAACTCAAGTAGTGTGGGCCAGGGAGCTGATCTAGTAGAGAATCTTCTGCACACCTAGCTTGGTTAAGATTTTGATATTGTGTTTTGCTTTGTGTGAGTATATCAGGATTTTGATTTGTCCTATTCACACATGACTGAGAAGTCATAGACTGTTCCGTCTTTCTAATATATCTTTGAATTTGGTCTCTGTTTTAATTTGTTTCTCAATCAAAGAAAATTGAACACAAATACTTCAGTGATTAATTCTTTGTCTTATGGCCTAGTTATCATATCCCATTGAAGTATGCATATTCTGCCTCTCAAAATTTCCTAGATATTATCAGACTATCAGTTATTATGATAATTCATTTGTGGCCAATTTACTTGTATATTTCTCTCTAATTGTGCTTGTACTTAAGTATCAGAAAGAAAGTTTTTTTCATGTTTAGGTTCGCACCTACTCAGAATGGGTAATAGATGGAGAGTATGATTGGCCCCCAAACTGCTGCTTTTGTCATGCCGTGCTTGAAGAAGCAACTGACTCTCAAACTACTCGATTGGGCTGCTTGCGTATGTTCATGCTGATAGATAATAGCATATTTCATGCAAATCTTTTCCTTGGAATGGTGGCACCTAATTAGTATTTGTAATCCACTTCTTTTGGTTCACTTTGCAGATGCTATACACACAAATTGTCTGGTTTTACATATCAAAAGCTTCCCTCCACACACAGCTCCTGCTGGTTACACATGTCCTGCTTGTTCAACTTCGGTATGTGCTGCTTCAAAAGCTCACATGCTTCATACTTCAATTAAAAGGTTACATGGTTGTTATTATTTAAATATAGTCACTGTCGGTGTTCCCTTTGTCTTTGTTGAACAATTAGTTTGGAAGAGATTTTGGTGTCCACAAATTAATCTTTGTCCAATGTGGGTTCTGAATTCTGTTTTGGTGTGCATCTCATAGATCTCCCAAATAAATAAGAAAAAACCTTTAAGATATCTTAAAGACTAATTAATAGGAAATTATGGTGATGTATTCACTTGAAACTTTAGCTGGACTGAGAGCTTGGTTCTTTGCAAGTATCCTAATTTCAAAGTGGACCATTTGGCTGAATATCTCATGGAGGTTCTGAATTAGGTAAAGGTTGATATGTCATCCTGGTTGTTCAATTGGAGAAGAATGGTGAAGTATCTTGGTGTCTTGATATACGCGGTGATAGTAGACATACTTGTATATTTTAGCCCATACGTAACTTTAATGTATGGAACTTTAATGCCCTATAAAACTCCTGGTGCATGCATATCTGCTTGCACATCTCTTACATTAGTTCTTAAATAATAGATGCGTGCCATAATAATGCATACTAGAAGAGCACCAACCTTTGGTATCAACCTGGAAAAGTTTCTTCTAATTGTTATTTATCCCACATAAGAAACACCCTATATATGTCTTGGCCTATAAGAGAGTGAGCTGGACAAAGACAATAACATTTCCACTTTTCTGCATATACAGGATCTGAAGGGAAAATTGGAAACTGAAGAAAGTAATGTTTAAATTGAAAAAAGATTAGAATTCTTTGCCACTAAAATGCTCTCTGCCAAAGCATCAGTTTGGACCATTTAGTTTGCTGTCTGGCCCAATGAGTGTTGGACTTAGGTTGGTTTAGATTGAGATGCAAGATGAAGCACAGGACTTCATAAGATTTCAATGAGAGTAAAGGCATCTGTATCGGTACTTATTTCAGCCGTGCAGAATTTATTTGCTCTGGTTAGACCCTGTACCTAATTGTTTGGCAGGGTAGGAAGGTTGTGGGGTTAATTTTTCAATTTATGTTCCCCAAGTGCTATTCCTCTATCTACTCTTTATATTCTATACCAGAAGTACAGTTAGCAGGAGTGCCATTCTGAACCGGGGAGTTGTGTCATCACATATAGTGATATTAACCAGGACTCAAAAATTTTGAACTTGTAAAACATTTGCGTATATGGAAAATTGTGATAATGCTATCATCGTCAATAGTTCTGTTTCTATCATTTGAGTTGCATCTGTATGGTCATGTTTATAATTCAAAAAGACGCTTCATTGTTACAGATATGGCCGCCTAAAAGCGTGAAAGATTCAGGATCCCAGCTTCATTCAAAGCTAAAAGAGGCAATTATGCAGGTAAACTCTTCAAAGATACCAAAATCACAGCAAAGAAGTGCTAAAAATTTTGGTCACATAGACAACATACCTATTTGCTTATACTTGTGATGTTAAGTTGAATCTTGATGTTGATCTCACTAATCAATTCTTTCTTCCTTAAATGGATGTTCTTTCATGTAATTTAGTACAATGTTGAAATCTGGAAACAATTTGAACCTTTGATTTCCATTACCAAGCGCATTAAAGTGCTAAACTGGTGGACTTTATATATTCAAAGTCTTATCAATTTCTTTGAATTTAGGAAACCATGGCTTAATTTGTTTTTAAGTTGATATTCCTAACTGGACACAACTTGCTTTGAAGTTTCTAATTCAGTTACGAGCTTATTTGTACAATCTCATTATACTCCCTCCATGTCAAATTGAATTTTGTACGTTGCTCTTTGGGTTGTCATGAAATGATATTGACTTCCCTTATATAGTCACTTCTTCGTATTATGCGCATGATATAATTTATGAAACATTGTTTTACTTATCAAAAAGAGCATATATATTGAACAATAATTTTGTCAGACCAAGTTTTTCCCTGCTTTCTTGCTTCTAAATGTTTAGTAGTTCAAAACTTTTTCTTTGGCCCCACTTTGAACTTCACCCTAACGTTGGGTAACATTGTAATAAAAACTCCCTAAAACTCTATGCCCTGGCAAACCCTGATTGTCAATTTGAG
Organism: Ehretia macrophylla; assembly: GCA_037974665.1. Taxonomy (NCBI): domain Eukaryota; kingdom Viridiplantae; phylum Streptophyta; class Magnoliopsida; order Boraginales; family Ehretiaceae; genus Ehretia; species Ehretia macrophylla. Next base: position 49,721,920 of record CM075766.1, read on the forward strand.
ATGAAGTTTTATAACCTTTTCATAGTTCTTTTCATAACTTGTTTCATTGTTTTCTTTCCACACCAGATTAAACCCTGCGTTAGCAAACCTCATAGTACTCTCCTGTGCTATTATGCAGACTGGCTTGGAGAAAAGTTTATTTGGAAATCATCCAGTTTCATTACCTTCGTCAGAGTCCCGAAGTCCGCCACCGGCATTTGCTTCAGGTCCACTGATGGATGTTTCTGGTGCTGGAGGCAGAGAGTCTGCATTAGGGTCTACTAAACCTTCAAGCTTGGATATTGTGGAGATAGATGGTCCTAGCTCTGCAAATCCATCTCTGTCTAGTCATGAAGCCAGTTTCATGAAAAGCACAAGTCCTGTAGGTGTAAGGGAATTTAAATTTATAATCACTTTCATTTAGAATATTTGATCATAACAATTATTCCTAAGCTCTTGTTGTCCTTGCATTTGGTGTATATACCCACATTTGCTTATTACTTATCTAGATCTGTTTAATATTGTACATGTTGCAGCCCAGTGCTACCACGCGCAAGAGTGCGGCCCAAGTTGAAAGACAAAACTCTGAAGTTTCATACTTTGCTGATGATGAAGATGGGAACCGGAAAAAGTATACGCGAAGGGGTGAGCAAACATTCTTTGCCTTCTACTCAATGGATTTCTTACTCTTGCACTTGCAGTAGATAGGAGTTACGTCATGAATTAGTTGAAACCTTTGTCTTCACTCTTCCCCATAGTCTTTATTGTTGAATATTACAGAGATTGTGTAAACAGAAGACCTTACACAGTCCTTACTCACCCTGAAACCACCACAAAGAATAAAACTGTTAAAACTTTTTGGAAATAATGACTCGTGATAAACAGTATTTGTCCCTATCATTGTTTGAAGCATGAGATATTGTAATTTACTAGGATAATTTTTGTGAAAAATGTGATGTAAAACTATTGAGACTCTGCATTACAGGTTCATTCCGCCATAAATTTTTTAGGTCACTGCTGCCCTTCTGGTCTAGTTCATTACCAACTCTTCCTGTAAGTGCTCCACCTCGGAAAGATGCAGCAAATTCCGTTGACATCCCTGAAGGTCGCCTGCGCCATAATCGGTCTTCAAGGATGGATCCTAGAAAACTCCTCCTCATCATAGCAATAATGTAATATTATCCTCTCTCTCTCTCTCTCTAATATATGTGTATATGCGTCCCCCCTTTTTGGTTCTCTAGCTCTCTGATTCTTTCAATTTATATCTCTTATGTTTCTTGGCTCCTAAGGGGGAAGCTTACTCAGAGGAGAAGGAACATTATAATAACTTATGAAAATTTGCAAACTATTTATTTTTTTGCTGGTAAATAAAATTGCAAGTAATAGAAATCTGCCCTGAGCTAGTGAGAAAAGTGAAAGATACTTATATTCTCTTCGTTCGGTTGAAAATATCTGCTGAAGGGTATAGCATGATTACTGATAAAGTATAGGACTGAGATTGAATTATATTCTGCTGTACTGATTCTCTATGTAATTATATGTGCATAGAAGCAGCTAGTATGAACTGAATCAGCTTAGTATAGTAAGTTCACTGATTCAGTTAGTTAATAGAGTTAGTTAGACTAGTGGATGACAGCTGTAGTACAGCTGTCATTTCTGCCATGTGCAAGATGTGTACAATACTCAGCTATAGAAGTCTATAAATAGCAGACTCATGTAACAAATGAATCAGATAATGAAAATGCAATTTTTCTACTTTCTCTCTCTAAAACTTCTTTATGGTATCAAGAGCCTAGAGATCCATGGCCGCCATTAAAAAGCAGCCATTTTTTTCAAAAACTAGCTTTTTCCAAGCAGTTTTCTTTAAATCCATAGCTGCGATCTCTTCTGTCAAGCTTCATAAAGCTTCGCGACAGAGAATTTTACTCTTCTCACTATTGTTGAACTCTAGGGTTTTCAATTTGATCCCTTAGGGTTTTCTCTCTGCAAATTCTCCAAATCATCATCTCTGCAGAACTTGCTCTGCCATTTCTCTGCTTTCTCCATTACAGACAACTTCTTCAAGCTCCAGCCATGGCTTCCTCGAAGACAGAGAAGGAACTTCATTTTGGCCTCAAGATGCTTCTGCAAAATATGAATTCTTTGATCAAAATACAGCTTGATAACTCCAATTACTCAGTTTGGAGAACTCAAATGCAAGCTATATTCATAGCTTATGATCTTTTAGGTCACATCACAGGTGTTGATCCTTGCCCTCCTAAGCAAATTTCATCCAATAATGGCACTGCCATATCTAATCCAGAGTATGTTACCTAGATCACTACTGATCAGCATCTCAGAACTTGTATGATTGTGATAAGATATGTCTATGCTCAGCTACAGTATACAGTAGATAGTTAAAGCTAGAACTAAGTACAACTGTATCCAATATACAATAGATAGTAGTCCAGCTGTCATGCTTGTAACTGAATATCTAGTTAGACATGTGCTTAATCATCTCTGCACATGAGACTTGTATAAATACCTATTGTACTGAACGTTCAATGAATAAGATAATCATTTTTTACTCTCAGAAAATATCTTCACTTTACATTTTCTTTCAGATTGCCTCTCTTACACCTCCAGTTCTCACACAAGTGATGCACATAACTACTACTCCAGCCATTTGGCAAGCCCTAGAAAAGAGGTTTCACTCACTCACTAGGTCACATGTGCATCAGCTCAAGAACAAGCTGCATCTTCTGTCCAAAGGATCAAAATCTATGCAAGCTTATTTGGATGAAGTTAAGACTATCACAGACAGTCTTTCTGCAGCTGGAGCACCTGTAGATGAAGAAGATCTAGTTTTCTACATTCTTAAAGGTCTGCCTATTGAGTATGAACATTGCAAAGCCTATATTAGAGTTAAGGATGATCCTATTACTCTACCTAGACTCAGCAATTTGCTTATTTATGAGGAACTCAATGTTCAATTTCTACACTCTACCAAGATTCAACCTAATTCCTCTACAGACCTGCCTACTGCCCTTTATACAAAAACCTACTATTCCAATGATTCTTCCATGGGTAGAGGAATAAATCACAGAGGGGGTAGAGGCGGAAGAGGCCACAGAAACAACAACAAATTTACTCCTACACAATCCAATTCTTCCTCTCATTCTGTTGATTCCTCTCTCATATGTCAAATATGTGCAAAGCCAAACCATTCAACCCTTGAATGTTGGCATAGGTTTGATGCCCTAAACTACTGCATTCCTAAAGGAGAAAAACAAGTTCTGGCAACACAAATCATGCCATCAGCCCCTCCAGAGTCTCAGTGGTACTTAGATTCCGGTGCTAACACTCATGTGACCCAGGATTTGAGCTATCTGCGATATCATCAACCTTATTCAGGCACAGAAACTGTCTCAGTGGGGAATGGTCATACTATACCTATTCATAGTGTTGGTTCTGATACTCTCTACTTCCCCTCTGCTTCTCTTTCTCTTAATTCTGTACTGTATGCTCCTAAAATCTCATCTAACCTACTTTCTGTTTCTCAAATTGCCCAAGACAATAATTGTACTTTAATTCTTGATGCCAAGGGTGTCAAAATACTGGACAATACTACAACCAGATCCTACACCAGGCCCCCTGTAGCAGAGGCCTGTATTCATTGCCCTGCAAGCCAGTCACCCCTGCTCAGTCTGCAAGAAGAGCTTTCAGTTGCACTGCAGCCCCAGCTATGCAGTCTACTTCTTTCCCTCACAATAAAGATTCTAGTTTCAGATGGCATCTCAGGCTAGGCCATCCATCTAGACCTTCTGCTAGTTTGCTTTCCTCTCTTCTACATGTTAGATTACCTCAACACTCTTTAGAATGTTCATCTTGTTCTGTTGTTAAAGTTCAGAAATTACCATTTCAGTTGTCCAGTAGTAGTTCTCAATTATCTTTTCAATTGGTTTACTCAGACCTATGGGGTCCTATTCCACACCCATCTTGTATGAACTATAGATATTATGTAGTATTTGTGGATGATTGTACAAGATACTCTTGGGTGTATCCTTTAAGAGCAAAATCTGAAACCTTTTCTGCTTTCTCTAGCTTTGCTGCTCTTATTAAAACTCAATTTAACTCTGTCGTTAAAGTACTTAGGACAGACAATGGAACTGAGTTAAAAAATACTCAATTCCATAATTTTCTTACTCAGTCAGGCACTATTCATCAGACAACCTGCCCTCACACCCCTGAACAAAATGGGAGAGCTGAAAGAAAACACAAACACTTAATAGAAACAGCTTTAACTCTTCTAAAACACTCTCATCTTCCTTCTTAGTATTGGTTAGAGGCTGTAGCCACTGCCAACTACCTTATTAATAGACTCCCTACTCCTACTCTTCAAAACAGGTCTCCCTATGAACTCCTATTCTTTACTATGCCTGACTATACTATACTTAAGGTTTTTGGATGTCTCTGCTTCCCTTGGCTGAGACCTTATGCTAAAAACAAGTTTGAACCTAGATCTACTCCTTGTATTTTTCTTGGTTATGCACCAGCTACAAAAGGATATAAATGTCTTGACACGCATACCAAGAGAATTTATGTGTCTAGACATGTTCAATTTGTGGAAGATATTTTTCCCTTTTCTTCCATTCCACCCACAGATACATCCCCTGCATCCTCAATCTTTACTTGTCTTCCAATTTTTCAAACAAATTATGAGATTGAATTTCCTATTGCTTCATCTACTACAAGTAGACCTGCAGTTTCTTCCTCTGTTTCTCCTGAACACTCTGACAATGTTACTCTCCAAACTCCTGCAACATCTAATTCTCATAGCAGATCACTACCTGCCAATGGTCAATCACCTACTCTCCATACTTCTGCTTCTTCTAGTCAATCTGACTCTGTTTTTAATTCCTCCCAATTCTCTCAGCACTCTTTTGCTCATACTCCTACAAACCCTACTTCTACTCCTCAATTCACATAAACTGAATCCTCTAGGGACCTCACTGCTATGGCACCCAACTCCTTACATCCCATGCTCACAAGGGCCAAAACAGGGTGTCTTAAACCCCCACTCTATCAGTTACATAGTCTAATTCATACACCTCCTCTAACAGAACCCACTACCTATAAAGAGGTTTCCAAATACTCTGCCTGGACTAAAGCCATGCAAGAAGAACACCAAGCCCTCATCAAACAACATACATAGTCCCTAGTTCCCCTTCCATCCAATAGGCAACCAATAGGCTACAAATGGGTCTATAAAATAAAGAAACACTCTGATGGTTCAATGGCTAGGTATAAAGCAAGATTAGTAGCCAAAGGCTACAATCAAGCTCATGGCATTGACTACACTGAGACATTTAGTCCAGTGGTCAAGCCACAGACTATTAGAGTGGTTCTATCTCTGGCCTTACACTACAAATGGCATCTCAATCAATTAGATGTTTCAAATGCCTTCCTTCATCACACCTTAGATGAAGAAATCCATATGGCCCAACCCCCAGGTTTTATTAATTCCTCTCAGCCCTCTTATGTTTGTAAGCTTCATAAATCTCTCTATGGCCTCAAACAGGCCCCAAGGGCCTGGTATCATAGTCTCTCATCTTTTCTTCTTAGTCTAGGTTTCCAATGTAGTAAAGCTGACACTTCCTTTTTTGTCCAAAAGACACCTTCTCATCTCCTCATCCTACTAGTTTATGTAGATGATGTCATTATAACTGGCACTTCTCCTACTGCTATTACTCAACTTATTCAATTTCTCAGTGCTAAGTTTTCTATGAAGGACTTAGGTACTCTATCTTATTTCCTAGGCATAGAAGTCACCTCTAAAAATCAGTGTCTCCTTTTCACCAAGGTAAATATGCTTCTGAACTGCTGCACAAAGCCGGGATGACTGATTACAAACCTACAGACACACCTACCTTTTCTAAACCTATCACTCAGCCCAATTCTTCTCTCACTCCCTATGTAGACCCTTCTCATTTCAGAAGCATAGTGGAAGCCCTGCAGTACCTTACCATCACTAGACCTGACATTCAATATGCAGTTAACACTCGGTGCCAACATATGCATAGTCCTACTATTGCTGATTATTTTGCACTTAAAAGAACATTGAGGTATGTTAAGGGGACTCTCCATCAGGGTTTATTTTTCCAGCCAAGACCTCTACACTTGCAGGCATTTTCTAACAGTGATTGGGCTTCTGATCATGAGGACAGAAAATCTACTACAGGATTTATTATTTTTCTGGGCAACAATGTAGTCTCATGGTGTTCTAAGAAGCAAGCCACTGTAGCCAGGTCCTCAACTGAGGCTGAATACAAGGCTCTAGCACACACAGTTGCAGATCTGAAATGGCTAACCTATTTACTCAATGATTTACATGTCGCAGTTCATACTCCTGTCCTGCATTGTGATAATATGTCTGCTCTAGCCTTAGCTGCTAATCCTGTGTTCCATGGTAGGACTAAACATATAGAAATAGATTACCACTACATCAGAGAACAAATGGTCTCTAAACTGATTCAGGTTTCCTACATTCCTTCCTCAAAACAGACAACAGATATTCTTACAAAGTCACTTCCTACAAAGCAGTTTGACTATCTTCTCACAAGCTTCCACTGAGAGCAACCCCAGTTCAGCTTGAAGGGGGGTGATAAAGTATAGGACTGAGATTGAATTATATTCTGCTATACTGATTCTCTATGTAATTATATAAGTGCATAGGAGTAGCTAGTATGAACTGAATCAGCTTAGTATAGTAAGTTCACTGATTCAGTTAGTTAATAGAGTTAGTTAGACTAGTGGATGACAGCTGTAGTACATCTGTCATCTCTGCCATGTGCAAGATGTGTACAATACTCAGCTATAGAAGTCTATAAATAGCAGACTCATGTAACAAATGAATCAGATAATGAAAATGCAATTTTTTACTCTCTCTCTAAAACTTTTTTAATTACCAAGATGGTTTCTCTAGCTTTGCTTCTTGTGAGATGTGGAAGGAAGTAATCCATTGCTAATCAAGAAGCAGAATATCTGTGTGTGTGTGTGTGTGTGTTTTGGATTTTGTCTATTATATCACCACAAAGTAATGTATTATTGTTCATTGTATCACCACAAAGTAATTTATTACGGGTGCTCACTCGTAATACTTGGTATCGGGTTCAAGTCTTGGAAGGAGCTCTAGCAATAAGGGTATAGCTGCATATACCTACCATCCCTAGAACCCTGCTATTTGCAGGAGCCTTGTGCATTGGGTAGGGAATTTTAATCACTTGACAGTAATCTATTACTAGGGTCTACTGCTGAAGATATTGGAAATGACCAGTGGTTTTCAGTTTTCACCATTTTTATCAAAGCCCGAGGTCCAAAATTATAAGCAGATTGCTGCATATGGATTCTCTGAATTAGTTAAGCACATCTATTTGCTTCTTGTATTTTATTTTTTTTTAATTTTTTGGTCCTTATTTCCAACTTTTGTTTATTCTTTTGTGATTATGACATGACCATTTTTCTGTTACATCAGGGCCTGCATGGCAACCATGGGTATCCTATACTACAGACTTGCACAACGAGGTCTAGGTGAGGAGCAGCCTGATGATGAGCAATAGTAATCTCCTGGAGTGGTCGTGAAAGGTGGTGCTACTGGCATAGTAATGGTATGTTGTTTGCGTAAACTCTCCTGGTGCTTATGCCTCTGCTGCTTGTTTCTGGTTAGGTCTTACGTTGAGCGCAGCACTCAAGTGGAAGTGTGAAACACACAAGTCTTGATAATCCTGTCAGTTGTAGAAAATGTTAAAATTTTTCTTTTTATTGTTTCACTCTGGAGTACCAAACTTAAAAACGTTGTCTGCGCTCTAGTTTTGTTTTGCATCCTTAATTTTTTCGGCTACTTTAATATGGAATAGTTCATTCAGATATTTATAGTGAAGTTCATCTTCAATGTGAAATACATTATGGAATATGGAATGTTCACGGAGCTAGAAATGTTCTCTGTTGTTAGATTTAAATGGTTTCTACCCCCCAACAACACACACACACACACACAGAGGAATGAAGTGTGTGCTAGCAACCATCTTCTTTCTTGAGCTTCATTAGGGTAGGGTGGGGTGGTTGTTCATCTGAAAAAGTTGTGGTGGGAGTAGACTAATAGCTAAATTTTGTGTTGAATTGTTGATTTATGTTTTAAGACCAGCTAGACCATCGAGCCTTTATCGAAGGATGCATAATCTCTTGTGTCCTCGGTTTAGGAATTTATCATCAATCATTTTTAAAGAGCTACAAATAAATTTGCGGATTGACTAGTTTGGTATACTAGACTAAGATCACGCCCCCTTATTGGATGTATGATCCCCTTTGGAGGTTCAAAATCTGGTCCTTCCCTCTTTTGTAGCTATGGCATTGCCTAATATGCCTTTTTTACTTGATGGAGCTTAATTTTTTACTGACCAAAAAAAAAAAAGAAGGAAAAAGAAAAAAGGTTCCTGTCTGAGAGAACAATGATTCATTATTAATTGCTTTTAGTTATTTTTGTCTAACAAAATTCGAACTCTAATTTTTTAATTGTCGTGGAGAATAACGAACCACTAGACTATTTTCAGATTTTTTGAAAATGACTATATGTATCTATATATTGTGAAATAACATAACCATTAAATAATCGATTTACACATAATATTGGTACATAAATCTTATTCAAACAACTTTTGTTCGGACGATCGGATTATTCGGACTTAAATATTTTTCAAATGTTTATATACAAACTTGTATATTCTGAAGGGGGAATATTTTAAGTTTGCAAATGGCATCATAAGTCAACAAAGTGATGCTTTTAATGCGGCGATGAGTACTAGTTATTATCCCAGACTAAGTCATACTCCAATGACTGACTACTCTAGAACACTCTTTCATAACAACTATCTAAAATAAATACCAATATATAGTCGAAAAGAACTCGAACCTCATGCAAGTTTGAAAAATTGATAGCGATGTATAGCGCAAACTTTGGTTTTGCCAAGAAATATCAGCACCAATTTTGCCTAATTTCTAGGTTATCTTCAAAATTTAGTGCATTAAGGAGCTCCAAGTCAGATGAAAAGTCATCTTAAAACTTGGCCAAGGCTTTTCGAAGCAGCAAGAGAAAGGAAACAAACTATATATATACTCTAACATTGTTGGTCTTATAAACCTACCAATTAATCGAGGATCGGGGATTCACTTATAATGTTTAAATGTTGTAAGGAAAATTAATGGTAGTGAAGTGATGATATAGTTATAATAAAAAATTTTAAATATTGAGTATTAAGATCAAATAACTGTAAAAATCTTAACGAAAAACCTGACCTATAAGAATTTGTAAATATATGCTCATTGTTTTAATTCAGAATCATAACTCTTCCATACGTTCCGAGATCCTCTCACATGGGGTGAGTTCCACACCCTCACAATAGCATCTGGTTGGACATATGGAACAATTTTCCAAATTTTACAACCAGAAAAAAGAAAAATGTTGCTCTCGTAAGGATGAAATTCACTTTTCCTCGAAAAATTAATAAAAAGGATGTTGGTGGTTGGTGGAAGAGGAATCAACATTGATTAAAAACACTTTTCAATTACAGCATTCTTCCCCTAATTTGTTAAATGGCCGCACGAGGAAGCCACTTCTTGTATCATAATTGAATTGTTTGCTTAATTTTTTAATTGTTACGTGAGGTAACCACACTTAAATTCTATACATAGTAGATTAAACAAAAAGGATAGACATAGTGCTAATCATGACCCATTATGGGGTTGTAATTTACTAACTACAATATTTTGAGCCATTAATATATCTTACGAGAATATACCTTCTTATACTTGTTGAATACCATCAGCAACCCATTAGAATAATATAACAAGCGTGTGAAAGCGGGTATGTAGGGTCTAACCTAATATTGATATCTCTTGACCAGTCATTGTGAAAATTATTATGTGAATCAAAGTTCAAGAAATTAGTGACTTCACATGAGTAAGAACAATTGCAGGATGAATATGGAGAAAATTCAGAATTTGGGCCTATTCTCATTTGACTTTTGTGGATTCTTCTTAATCATAAAACTTTATTGGCTTGAATATCAGAAAAATGAGGAATTAGGATTTGACATTCTGAGGAGAAAAATGCTTACAATCGGTACCTGGATGGTTCGGCTATATATGACTTTTTTTTGGATGACAAGCGGAACTCAACTGACAGAGTCTAACCATCAACTGGTAAAACTCCGGGTGTAGAGTCTTACCCCCAAAGATGCACCAGGTGAGTTAGGAACAAAACCTCGAAGGTAGGATAGAGATTCAGTTGGGATTCTAGTTCTACCTAACTAAAATCGTTCTTTTGGGTAATAGTTTAGCGTCTTGATTCAACTTATATGCATTTCAGACAAATATACTTACTTCACGAATTTAGATCGTCATGAAAATATGAACAACGATGATGATAGTAAAATTTAAACTTGTGTCATATTTAGCCAAGTCCACTAAGGCCTAAGGGTGCCTATTTATGGTTTTTCCTCTAGATATTTAGTTATTACCATTGATACTATACTAAGGTAGTATAAGAATGTGGTGATCAATGCTGCGCTGTAGATGACGCGAATAGTTTTCTCATCTTTTTCAACATAAAACATCTCCATAACGAGAAGAAGAATTTTTCTAGTCTTACAATTTAAAAATATTCTAATTTCATAGAAAAAAAAAAGAAATTAAAATTGTTCTTTACGTGGACTACTATTACTTGAGTAACATAATTTCACATCATTTTCGAAAATCGAGAATAATCTTCGCATATACCATAGTATATCCATAATCCCAATTTCAGACCAAATTGATAGCTATTATTTGTTTGTACTTCGCTGTTCTTCAGAGAGCATTTCCACTTAATATATCACAAGTAACTATTTGCTCTACAAATTTAAACTATTAAATAATGTATACTTGATAATTTTGATGTTTGCAATACGTCTTTTTAGGTGCAAGATAAAATTTGAGTTCTGCATATGATAACTGTTGTATTTGGATCTTGGGTCACCCTAGATGGGCTGACCCGACCCATTAGACTCAAGTGTAAGAAGTTGGGTAACTTTCTATTACTGGGTATTTAAGTCCAATACACTAATAGAACAACGTACGTTCTATTAGGATTAAACACAAGAAACAGAAAAAAAAACTCTCTAAAAAGCATATCTATATAAAAGATATTTAGGCTGTGAATTTATCAGAGCACAAGACTGTATTGTACAATTTGATTCACGACTCACGTAGTGAAACAAACATATTCAACGATCAAAAAGATTACGCTACATAAAATGTTAGTAATCTTTTATGGCTTTAAACAGTGTATGAAGATACTGAATTTAACATTAAATTCTTTCATTGGTATCAGAGTAGATGAGAATGTATCCGAAATTGAATCTCGTGACATAACATTCTTGGAAACATAATTCCCACGTAGGGGTGAAATAGATAAGAATGTTCAGTTAATTGAATTGAACAACCCTGACAATCTTAGTACTTCCACACCATCAATTGGAATAGAGGTAGTATTTCTGTTCCCTGATCCAAGTGGGAGAAATACACCGGTTAGTCATTTTGAATCTGAATCAGTTTCAGAACCGATTGGTGAATCTAGCTCACTCCATACCCCTACACAGAAAAGTAACTGGCAAAGCATTCATCGACGTCATTTTGAGATTGAAGGGGAATCTTTAATAATTACCACTCAGGATGATGATGAGCCGAAAAATGTGTCTGAAGCACTCTCATCCTCTGCACGGGAAATGATTCTTATGGCGCAGATTTCGTAATTTTTCGTTTAGTAATGAATTAATTACGAATTTTTAAAGTTTGAATGTAAAAAATTGTTTAGTACATTTTTTTGCATTTTTCTACTGTTTTGGCCCTTTTTTATATCTGTATCATGCTCAAAAAATTACATACTTGGTACTGTTAGAAAGGTCTCATCGAGAGCTTTTCGTAGACATATGATACGTTAAATTTGGCCTTACAACGAATGAGATATAATTTTTTGAAGATTTTAGTGAAATCTATTTTTTTTATCGCAAGTGCGTGTTCTTGGTGTTTGTGCGTGCGCGCGTCAGTTTTTTCTCCGTCAGAAAGTGAGGCTGAACATAGGGTGACATGGCATAGTGGGAGTGGCGCCTCGTGGCCACGTTATTTGGTAGTTATATAATTTAATAATTAGTTTATTAATTATTTATTCTATTTTGATTTAATTTTTGAAATTCGAATTTCAAATATTAAATTAAAATTAAAATAATTTATTTTCAAATAATAACCAACCTCCAACTCTCGGCGCCATATGGCATACTAGGGCCTAGCCACGTGGTGCCACATATGAGCCATGTGTCACATCAAGGCGGTGACATGTGGCTAACGTTGCCACGTGGCAGTGGACCGCTGCCACGTGGCTATCGCTCCGGTTACCCGTTGGCGGAGGTCCGGCGGCGGTCCGGCCACCGGTTGTCTGGTTGGCAGCGGTAGTCCTGCTGTCTGGCCGATCAAAAAAAAAACACATTAATTGTGTTATTTTTGTTTTGGCCCTATATCTATGTGATATTTACTCTATGAACCCCATGTACACAAAACTTTGTAATATTTGTGATTTAGCCCCAATGTTAACTATTTAGGCATTATATCTTTGTGATATGTTTATTTAGGCTTCTTAATTTTAAAATTAGGCCACAAAACTTAGATTAAACTCTATTGAGACTTATAAATTTTAAATAATTTCTAATTGTGGTATGAATTTGTGTAATTTACGTTGTAAAACATCATTCTAGGAATGAAATTTAATGAAATTTCAAATGAACACCTAGAAAATTATGTAATTGTTTTGTTTTACAACTAATTGCATGAAATTTAAGTAATTTCATTGCGATGAATAAAATTTATGTAATTTTATTATAATTGTTGGTATCTACAACATTAAATGTGTTATGTGCATTAATCTCTTTAAGAATTTAATCTAGGATGGTTTTGTGTCTTATTTTTAAACCAGGACTTTTGTAGTCATAATCAAATGGCGAGAGTTAGATGCACCGCGAGGAAGTCTGTTGCAGCGGCCTATATTAATAGATTTCATCGTGGTTCCGGTTGTAATTGTAGACAACGCCTCCTAACTAAGTACATGAGTCTACAATTTACTAATAAGAAGACTTTTCGTGAGCACCTTAATGAAGTTAAAGACTTTATTCTTAAAATGCGCATTAAGCTTGAAGTTTCACCTACCTTAGAGGAGGAAATTGAGGGATTGCTAAACTCTTTTCCTAGCATGTATGACCATGTTAAAGCTAAGATCAACGAGTTAGGAATGTCTTTTGAGGATGCTCTATGTGAGATAGAATAATTTGAGAAAAAAAGAGTACTTCAAGGGGTTAGACGAACTGCTTGTTTGTCTCTGTTTCCTAACATGTCCAAAGCTAAGGGAACTCGAAGCGACTCATTTCTCATTAATCGGTTTGCTCCGAAAATAGTTAAGGACTATGAGATAACTTATGAATCAGATCAAGCCGGATATGGGTGTCAGAAAGATGAACATAATGCATAATTTGTATTACATTCTATTGATGAACAATTATGTTTATTTATTTCCGCAATTTTTTTTATATGTAAACAATGCTGTTTATATATAGATAAATATCTATTTCCTTATTTGATCATCTTTTTACGATATATGTTGTTTTTATTCTTTTAATAATGTTGTTAAGAGAATATTTTATCTAAGTGGGAGTTCTATAGATGCTAAACTTAGTGATTAACATTTGGAGCTCACTTTTCATAAAAATATGAATTTGGGTGATTCATTTTTTTTGGAAATATAGTTTTTGTTAGAACGAGTTTAATTGTACTTTTGAGACACATGAACTATAAAGGATGACAGATCGTACTACGATCTGTTGATTTTAAGTCTTGTGTCTTTTCAATACAATTTAATACTCGATCTGACAAAATTACTTAGTGTATGTATGCGTTAAGTATCTCTTATTTCTGTCTATGTAGAGTTACTTATGGCATCGAAAAACATCATAGCTGATCTAAATAAGGGTGACAAGTTGAATGGAGACAACTATGGTGTATGGCATCATAAGGTCCAGTAGAATTCATTGAAACCCTTAACCATGTAATGAATGAACTCGAGATTAGTACTGGAGCTCAGTATCGAAGGGATGTGGATGCCTATCAGATCTAGAAGAAAAAGAATGCGACTGCTCGCATTACATTGTTAAATACAATGCATGATGATCTGATTGCTGAATTTGAGGCTTACCCTACCACTGAGGGCATGTGGATAGCTCTAAAAGAGAAGTTCGGTGGAACTTCTGTGTCAAAACTGCGTTGGCTTACTATCAAATTTGACACCTATAAAAAAAAAACCTGATGTAAGCATGAGGCAACACATTAGGGAAATGTCAAACATGATAAGAGAATTGAAGGCGACCGGCCATGTTCTGACGGACGAGCAGCAGGTGCAAGTTGTTATCCACTCTCTAAATCCCAGTTGGGAACACATGATTGTTAATATAACGCACAATGAGAGCGTGAAAATGCTTAAGGACATTGTGCGCCACCTAGAGCTCGAAGAAAAGCGTCTCTTTGCTGTCAAGGCCGCTGGACAAGCCTATGTGGCTGAGTCCAGCAAGTCTGGAGCATCAGGCTCCAAAAGTAAAAGAGGCAAACAATCTGGCGATAAGGGGAAGGGTAGGCAAAACAAGCAAGGCAAGAAGGAGAAGAAGAAAGGCAAACGCAATGGGAAGAAGAACATTGCAAAAGTTAAGTGTTATAATTGCCGAAAGAAGGGTCACTACGCTCGGGATTGCCCAGAGCCCAAGACCCAGGTAATGCATTTTACCAAACCTTCTTATAATGCATATGTTTCTAGAATGCATATGTTTCTAGTTGTGCATTACTGACTGAATCTTTACCTATGTGGACTACTGACTCAGCAGCGACCGACCATATAGCTAGAGATAGAGGAGTGTATGTGGAGTACCGACGTGTTCCGGCTGAGTCCCGATGGATATACGTTGGCAATAACGCTAGGGTCGAAGTTAAAGGCATTGGCACTTGCAAACTTCAGCTGCGTAACGGCCGTACCCTCTTTCTCCACGATGTCCTCTATGCCCCGGACTTTAGACGGAATCTGGTCTCCGTATTAGTCCTCTTGCGTTTGGGTTTTCAAATTTACATGTCTAGTATTTCAGTTGAACTACTTTTTAATTCTGTTTCTTTCGGTTTTGGATACTTGTTGGATGGTTTTTTAGTTTTGGATATCAAACATATTAGTTATGGTTTTAATGATGAATGCTTTTAATATTATACATCTTTTAGCGCTATAGATATAGATATGAATGTATGGCATAGCAGGTTAGGGAATATTGGGCAAGATCGTATGAATAGACTGGCTAGAGAAGGTCTTTTGGGACCACTAGCGAAAGTCAACTTGCCCGTTTGTGAAAGTTGCCTTACCGGTAAATCCACTAGAAAACCATTTGGCAAAGGCTTACGAGCAGAATTTCCATTACAGTTAATCCATTCAGACATATGTGGTTCAATGAATGTTAGGGCGAGGCATGGAGCCTCTTACTTCATCACTTTTATAGATGATTTTACTAGATATGGTCATGTCTATCTGATATCACATAAATCCGATGCATTAGATTGTTTTAAAAAGTATTTGAGTTTGGTGAAAAATCAGTTAGACACAAAAGTAAAATCATTACGAACCGATCGTGGTCGAGAATATCTCTCTGATCAGTTCAGAAATATATGTGATGAAAAAAGTATAGCTAGACAGCTTACTATCCCTGGAACTCCGCAACAGAATGATGTTGCAGAAAGAAGGAATAGAACCTTACTTGACATGATTAGGTCTATGATGGCTCAAGCTAATCTTCCTATTTCGTATTGGGGTGATGCACTACTAACAACCACATATGTACTTAACCGTGTGCCCACTAAGTCAGTCAATTCCACTCCTTATGAGTTATGGACAGGTAGACGACCTGAACTCTGTAACTTACAACCCTGGGAGGCAGCTGCTTATGTTCATGATAGTTTCCATAAGCATGGAAAATTAGGACGAAAAGGGAAAAAGTGTATTTTCATTCGGTATTGTGAACACTCCAAGGGATATGTTTTCATTGGAGAACAAGCAGATAGGAGTATATCCGAAATTGAATCTCGTGACGTAACATTCTTGAAAACAGAATTCCCATGTAGGGGTGAAGTAGATAAGGATGTTTAGTTAATTGAATTGAACAACCCTGACAATCCTAGTAATTCCACACCATCAGTTGGAATAGAGGTAGTGCTTCCGTTCCTTGATCCAAGTGGGAGAAATACACCGGTTAGTCATTTTGAATCTGAATCAGTTTCAGAACCGGTTGGTGGATCTAGCTCACTCCATACCCCTACACGAAAAAGTAATCGGCAAAGTATTCCTCGACGTCGTTTTGAGATTGAAGGGGAATCTTTAATGGTTATCACTCAGGATGATGATGAGCTGAAAAATGTGTCTGAAGCACTCTCATCCTCTACACGGGAAAGTTGGATTAAAGCAATAGAAGAAGAAATAGATTCCATAAAGAAAAACCAAGTCCGGGTACTGGTTGATCTTTCGTCTAAAAGGAGAGCTATTGGGAACAAGTGGGTTCGTAAAATTAAACGAAAGGCAGATGGATCCATTGAGAGATACAAAGCTCGCCTAGTGGCTAAAGGCTATACCCAGATGGAAGGTATAGATTATGAGGAAACCTTTTCTCCGGTGGTTAGGTTTGCCTCAATCTGACTGATTTTAGCCATAGTCGCTCATCAACACCTGGAATTACATCAAATGGATGTAAAAATGACATTTCTCAATGGAGAACTGGATGAAGAGATCTACATAGAGCAACCTATAGGGTTTATAGAAAAAGGTCAGGAGGGCAAAGTGTGCAAACTCCAAAGATCTATTTACGGGTTGAAGCAATCATCCAGATAATGGTATCTAAGGTTCCATCAGAAATCATTTCGTATGGTTTTGTTATGGTTCAAAAAGACCACTGTGTATATGTCAAGAGTTCTCAGAATAGATATGTAATTCTATCTCTGTATGTTAACGATATTTTGTTGGCTGGGAATAGTAAGGATAATATAATCACCATCAAAAAGTGGTTATCTTCAACTTTCGAGATGAAAGATATGGGTGAGGCAGCATATGTACTTGGAGTCAAGATTCAGAGGGATCGATCAAAAAGACTTCTTGCTTTGTCGCAAGAATCTTACATCAAGAAAGTTCTTGAACGATTCCAAATGCATAACTGCAAACCTATTGACACTCCTATAGCCAAAGGTGAAAGCCTGAACCAAGGGATGTGTCCCAAAACTCCAGAAGAGATAGCAGACATAAATAGTATTCCTTATACGAGTACTGTAGGTAGCTTGATGTATGCCATGTTATGTACGAGGCCAGATATATGTTTTGCCGTAGGATTGGTAAGTCGTTACCAATCCAACCCTGGACGAGCTCATTGGCAAGTTGTTAAGAGGATTCTAAGATATTTGAAGGGCACTTTGGATTATTGCTTATGTTATCAAGGAGTTGACCTAAATCTAAAGGGATTTACAGACGCTGACTGGGGTGGTGATCCAGATGAGCATAAATCAACTTCTGGATATGCCTTCTTGCTGAATAGTGGGTAACGCCCCGATTTCTCACGAGACCGGAGGCTCTAATAACCAAGCTATTCTCAACCCAATTCCAACCCAGTCTCAAAATTTTAGGAAAAAACGGACAGAGTTTTCCCTGTACTGTGGACATTTTGAAAACCTGTAAACACTCAAGAAAGCCACAACACAATAAGGCAAGCTTTTATAACTAAAGTTCAAAGGTTCAAGGCCATCCGAGCCTTGAGGCACAAAATAATTTAGTTTCACACAAGCATGCAACCAACTTGACTTCTTCATAAAACCGCTTATCATGCCATTGTATGATAACTTTGAAACATACTTAGAAGTTGAACCAACATGTATCAAAACAATCACACCCAAGCATGCAAAATAACTAGAAATAGAAACATAAGTTATTACAAGCCATAGAATTACCACTGCTACTACAGTCATCTGACTTCTAGCTTACATATTACTCAAATACATACATGAGCCTTAAAGCCCAAAAATAGATTAAAACATAGAACAACAAATTCTTCACATAGCAACTAGAAAGCACATCCACCTCAGACAACAATCACACATCAATTAAGGTAACTCCTCCAACTGCGCCACCTGAAACATGTTAGCGAGGTATGAGCAACCACTGTTGCCCAGTGAGGGATAAAGTCTCCTGGGGATAGCAATGCAACAAGTAATACAGTTAAACATTAATAGCAATTAAAATCATTCAAGAATGACAACAGATTAAGTAACCACACATTTAAAAGGATACATTACACTTAACCCCAATACTCCAATCTTCACTTGATCTTCATTCACGATCCACGAACCACGATCACTGTGCCGGCATAATCCCAATCACTTCAGTGGGTGTACTCTGGATGTACCCCAAAAATCCTACGACCCAATACCCCCTGACAATCTGCGGACCAGGCGAGTGAGGGAATAGGGTACGGAGATCGAATATCCACTGGCAAGCTCGCCGCCGCCCAACCGATATTCAATACAACCGCCCCTGACACTATGGTTGCGCAACCAATAAGCAATGCACTTAAAAATGACAATACAATATCAACAATATAAGCAATAACACGTGGGAGGATCAACAAAGTAAGTTGACCTCGAAACAGTTAGAAAAGAAGCAGTTTTATATAAGCAATTAAGAAATTTACAAATGGGCATATTTAAGATACACATAGAACTATACCAAAAGCTCCAAAACAACTTAAAACTACATTTAAACACACAAGAAGTCATGTCAAGGTCTTAGAAGCGTGTGATACTTGAATTTGCACTTAAACCCCTTTAATATTAAATCCGTTTTCCTTCCAAACTCATGTTAATGATTCAAATTCAAGGGAAAGCTATACCAATCTTCTAATTAACCTTTAAGGTACCCTTACAACCCTCAACCACATTCAATTACCCACAATTACCCCAAAAGCCCCAATTTCCCTCTTATAGCTTTGAACTACACATACTTTAACCAGGCTTCAAATAAGGGTTGGAAAAGCTTCTATAGTACCTAGGTAGCCTAAGAATACCAAATGTGAAGCCCAGGTCCACCCGGATTAGCATTAACCCCGAAACCCCTTTTAAAAAGTCGGCTATTTCACGTTTTATGCAAGTTTAGGGCAATTCAAGTGCACGGAACTATTGGACTATCTTCATTAGCATCTAAGGCATCTATTAGAAGCAATGAATCAAGTCAATACGTACAATTACACAAAACCCTAGAAATCACGTCACTATTTACCTCAAAGATCAAAGTAATGATTCAAACCGTTTAAAATGCGTTCTAATGGCTTAAATGTGTTCTCTAGCACCTATATACAACGTATAATAGTATAGATAAGCATTACAATAGCATTTGATCACATTTCTAACAAATCAAGAAATGAGCAACAATTTTAAAATGCACAAACAAGCATGAAAACCATCACCTAAAGGGCGTAAGAGCACCTAGGAGGCTTGCACACACCCTAAACTACTTGCTCTAGGCTTGGAGAGGCTTGGATTGAAGAATTGAAGACCAAAATAATTTCTCTTGGCTGCTAGAGGGCTGTTCGGTTTTCGAACAGTAATTCCTGCACTTTTTTGTTTTTGTTTTTGCTAAGTTATGAGATTATGTTGTGTTTGGTTGGATATATATTAAGTTGGGTTTAAGTTGGGACATATATGGTCTTCTAAAATGAGTCTAATAAGCTTTAAAACGAGTCTAAGGTGCAAAATGAGTGCTAGCTAATTAAAATACTAAGTTAAGTTACGTAGCACTATTCATTAGATTGGCAAAATATTTTCTAAACGAGTGCTCCTATCGCTCTTAGCTCAAAAGAATATTTTTCTCATTCCTAAAACAATTAATATGATTTAAGAAAAAAGCTAATTCAAGATAATTAAGTAGTTAAAAAATGTAATGAATAGTGATTACAGAAAGTAACACGTATTGCACAGTGAAAATACGCAAATAATGGATGCAACAATTAAAAATGTGTACGGTAGAATCTCAGGCGTCACAGTGGGGCTATTTCTTGGTGTAGCAAGAAGCAAACTTGCATAGCATTATCTACAATGGAGGCTGAGTTTGTGGCTTGTTCAGCGGCTGTACAAGAAGCAATGTGGCTTAAAAGGTTCATGTTGGATTTGGGAGTATTCACAAATGCTGAAAAACCTGTGACGGTCTATTGTGATAGTCAAGCAGCCATTGCCTACACTAAGGATCCAAAATACCATGGCAAGACAAAACACATAGACATTAAGTATGATTTTGTAAGAAATATGGTGTCAAATAAAGAAGTGATCATTGAACATATCTCTACTTATGAGATGGTAGCCGACCCACTCACTAAGCCAATTCCTAGAGATATATTTTTGTCTCGTGTAAAATCTCTAAGATTGCGCAGAATTTAATGTATGTTCCATATGTTGTGAAATGATCACTTATGTACTCATACAATTGTATATTTCAGATGCCAAATAAATAAATAAATGAAATATTTTGATGCACTTAAGTAGTGTTAAATCTTTGTGATATATGTAAATTAGATTGTGTATGAGTATGTTAGCACATACGATTGGCATCGAATTGTACGTCGATAAGTTAGAGAGATTGACTCTCTCACACGAGCAATCGCCTCTGGCGCAGTGGGAGCGTGCAGAGATGAGACAATATAAGTTAGTTAGTATTTGTTGAAAATATTATACTTATATCAGTGTCTCCTTGAAAATTGGTCAGGGATTAGTTCTAACGACAATTATTAAGATGAGACCTCTTATTGTATGTGTTACAATTAAAATTAATATGAGGTCGATATTGATTCCCACGATCCATACAACCTGTATATAGCCAGATAGGAAACCTCGATTACTGTGAGTATTAAGTTCGAGGATTCAGGTTAGTTATTGAGTGATAACTAAATTAGAATCTGTACGGTGTTAGAATTAAATAAAGATGTGCTCTATTTTCTAAAGGAAGTCACACTGTAACACACGTTTCATACCGTGTGTGCTCTAGCGACTATATAAGGAAGTTGATGAATGAATCCCTGATTCATCACTGTGTGAGACCTTGAAGCAATAAATGCTTCTTTTAATATACCCTTTATGACCTACGCTCATATTCTGATAAGTCAAGTTTAATGTTAGCTACTTTGGTATGTTGCCTAAAGATCACGTAAGATTTGATCATATGAGACATGTCTGGGAAAACGGTTAACTTGATTTAAAGGGGTATTGACCGAAGGGAAGACTGTTTCACATTAACCGCCACATGTGTTCATTGGTCGACCGGTTATACAATCTATGTGATTGAACAATCTTTGTGATCAAATATAACTATGAATACATGATTGAGTTTTGAAAGGTCATGCATAGCCTAAGAGGAATTAAGTGTACACTGACTGATGTGAACTTAATTTCGAGACCAGTTATACAATCTATGTGATTGAACAATCTTTGTGATCAAATATAACTATGAATACATGATTGAGTTTTGAAAGGTCATGCATAGCCTAAGAGGGATTAGGTGTACACTGACTGATGTGAACTTAATTTGGTCTAGGGTATAGCGAGACTCTATATTCTTTTCAAGATAGTGGCTCCTATGTCATCTTTAACAGGCGCATGGTCTTTGAACCTCCACTTGTTGTGTGCTCGCGAGTCACACAGCCTATTTACCTGTATGGAGTTTGATTATGTTTTGAAATCAGTTTCTTGAGAGATAATGGTGGATATTGTTCTGCCCATCTTGTGCGAGTGGGAGATGTTGGATTTGGATCCTGGGTCGCCCTAGATGGGCTGACCCGACCCATTAGACCCAAGTGTAAGAAGTTGGGTAACTTTTCATCACTGGGTATTTAAGTTCAATACACTAATAGAACAACGTACGTTCTATTAGGATCAGACACAAGAAACAGAAAAAAAAACTCTCTAAAAAGCATATCTACATAAAAGATATTTAGGCTGTGAATTTATCAGAGCACAAGATTGTATTGTGCACTTTGATTCACGACACACGCAGTGGAACAAGCACATTCAACGATCAAACAGATTACGCTACATACAAGGTTAGTAATCTTTTATGACTTTAAACAGTGTATGAATATACTGAATTTAGCATTAAATTCTTCAATAGCCAAGTAATAATGACAAAACTTAAACTTATCATGAATTGATACCATACATATAAGTGATTACTTGATTTAAAAGTTTGAGTAAAAATACTATTTTTCTTTTTTTTCTTTAATTTAAAGAGAAGTCTAAGTCAATATTACATTACAAACAAATAAAGTTACACCCGCCGAAAATCAATCTAGAGACCTCTCGCAAAAAGCGAGAACTATATATATTACGAGAACAAATGCCTAGTGGCATCTTATAATGCTATTTAGGTTCATGCCTGGAATAATAACTACAAATAAATTTTAGAGAAATTTAGATATAGATGCATGGCAGGGAAGCCACAACTATGAATGCTGTATTTATATAAATTAATTATGCAAGAAAATTAATTAGAGGAACGCGGTTCTGACTGTGGACGGTAGAACGTTCTCTACAAATATTCTAAAAAGAATATCAAGGGGGATATTTTATTATTGAAATATTTGTCTTAATTAATGACCCTTAACGGCTCTAAACATCTCCAAGAATTTCATAATTAAATCAACGTGTTTACTGCCTCTCTTGGGTACAAAATCATTTTTAGTTCTGTCTATAATGGGAGTTGTGAAGCCAGTCCAGCTTGTTTATCAATTATCTTGATGATCTGACGTTATATACAAAATAATACCAACACTTAATTAAAATGATTGAATAACTACCTATTATAATTAAAAATAATAATTTATTTATTTATTTTTTATTTTTTGCTAGACTTAAAAAAAAAATTAATTCAAACCATGACTTCGTTCTCTATTTGAAAAGAAAAAACCAATATCTCAGAGCATTTACTAACAAACAGATAGACATTAGCCTGCATTGCTTAGTAGGCCTTGACTAGCATGTTTCGCGCTACGAGGCAAAACTGATTGAGCTAGTGATGATGTTTTTTAAGCTATGCGACGCGATAAATTGATCAGATTTGGCCCCTTTAACTGTTTGAGAGGATACCAAATCTTAGTTGGAGATCTTAAATACTGCTTTGATCATAAGGAACAAGATTCTTTGATAAGATTAGACTGTAATTATATTATCAACATTATCTGGGACAACTAGAAACTGAATGGTCAAGGCGCCTTGTTAAAGATACCAAAGGGAAGAGAATATGAGAAAGATAGTTTATCGTTGTTTTCTGTTTCACGCGAAGAAATTTCCCTAACTAAAAAAGTTGAATTCATTCTAAAACTACAAACTTTAAGTGTATGTAATAACGTGCTCTAATATATATTCTGGATCACTTGGGAGTTGCATCCAATTTTCACTTTCCTGTCTAATCAGTTGGGAGTCATAGGATAGGATTCACAATTTATACCTTATATATCATCACATTGGAGAAACCACTTGTTTAGTAAACTTGTAGATAAATTTCATTAGTATATGTAGATTATGTAGTGATATGGGTATTTTTCTGACCTCTTGTTATTTATATTCGACCACTTTAAATTAAGGCGTAAAGGAATTAAGGGGAAGTGTTGAAGGTTGTATTAGGGGTCTGTCTGGTTCAATAAGTTCTGAGAACACCATACAAATTGGCTTGTCTAGACTGCTTTTCCCTATGACGTGTCATCTTAGAGATCTTTCCAAATTTCCGGGTCCCACCATATATCTTTAAAAAAATTCATTATCGAATAGTATAAATAGCACACCAACTATCACAGAGAAAGGTAACTTATTCTTTGTCAAATATAGCTACTTATTAAATTTAGAAATCACTATTCGTGCTCAAACTCAATTAACTGATTTAATTGTCAAAGGAGGTCCCTAGAAATAACCCACGATGATACCTTTATTTTGCAGGATAGATGTTTAGCTGGACAACGGAGTTTTACCATAACATGTAGCATTAACCTTCATTAAAATTTTCCTTTACAGAATTTACAAGCATGCAACTATTTATGTATTTTCATAACATATATACCGATACAATCTTATTTAAGATAATCAAGTCTTCTTTTAAAAAATATATATATATTTTCGTTCTTGGTGAAGAAGATATTCAAAATTAAAGCTGGAATATAGATTGAATGAAAGATACATAATGATAAATTTGGATATATTTTGCCCAACATTAAGTTCGTAATCAGATACGAATCATAGATCATTCCACATAAATCTTAATATATATATAAGAAGAGAAATTACATAGAAAGCTCGAAGAGTCAATTGTCTGTCAACAACCTATATATTCAAGTATTTGGACAAACATTTTTGGTGGTACTTGAGTGGCGCTAAATGTTGTGAAGTTGCATGTTTTTGTCTCTCACATCGTATGCGGCGAGGTGTGTTAAGTGTTCTAAGGTTGTTTATGTTAAGCTTCTGATCAAAAAGGACGATTTAATCTCTGATTATGTCACGATTAGGTGCGGGTCTGGATTAGAAAACGACTGCGAGATTCGGAAATGAAAACCGACGTTCATTAGACCCAAACCACACGCTTGGACAGCTCCACAAAATTATGAAATACTAATATGCTAGCTATTACTATTATTATTGTCTAAGAATCTTTATAAATAAAAGAATTCATGAGATCAAACTTGACGTGGGTGGGTTAGATCAAATTTTATGTGAGAAAATAAAAGTATGCCATCATCACATGACACATAAGTTTGCCATACATGATAGATATATATATATATATATATATCTTGTAAATTGTATAATTTCAAATTCTAAGATGCATGACTTCAATTAATCTGAAGGAAGTATAATCGAGGTTAGTTAAACACAAAAACTATTGGAACCAAGTCTCACAGAAACTAACTTTCCAACTTATTCGTACTTGAAACATGAGTAATTATCTAGTGTGCAGGGCTCTGAACGCTTCATCTTTAGACTGATCCTTTTAACTATATAATTTTCATTTTGCTTTGATGTAACAAATGCATCTCAAGAGTTTATTTTGATCATTATATCTGAAATAATGTGCCGGAAACTAATATTTGATTAAGTGGTCGAGAGTGTTGCCTGAGTAATATGAATATTCTTATGTCATTTGGGTGAATTTCTTTCTTTTTTTGTTTAGTAAGAATTCATGTATTAAATACATATCTCTTTATATATTAAGAATCCCTGCTATATAAAAAGAGGTGAAACATCAACTAAATGATATACAATAATAATCTTGTTGCCTCTATACATAGTAATATAAACTCTAATACCCCCGGGGCATAAGCTGGCGGTAGTCAGGGTCGTCTCAAATAATTTGGGGATCTTGGGTGATCATCTAAATAGGAACCTTAATAATTAGGTTTTTTCTCAATAAAAAAATTCTAAATTTTCTATTAAAATAATCACTACAAATAAAAGGACATTTCTCCAATGTTCTTTCTCTTTATTAAGTCTTTCTTCAACATCTTTCTTGGGCCTTAATAATTAGGTTTTATTAAGTTTATTGCATATAATAACAATTAATATAAAAAAATGAATATAAGTAAAAAAAATTAATTATTTCAAGTTAAGATATATATAAGTACGTAAACAATATCAAAATTTATCACATAAAAAAATAAAAAGAAGAGTTGAATGTATATCTCTATGCTTTCTTTCTTGGGTCAGCCCTGCTTTCTTATATTATATACAAAATTAATATCACAATAAATAAAAATCGTTTAAGTACTGGGCTTCAATAGTTGGGTCTTTAATAGTTCAAAAATCGTTTAAGTGTTGGCCGTTTAGTCTTCTTTTACTAAGTTAGTATTATTTTTTTTTTAACTTGGGGCCCCCAAGTTGCCCTTAGCTTGGGCCAGCCCTGACGGTACTAGGTAAAATCGCTCTTGCGAAGTCGCAGATTTTGATACTCTTCACTATTTTAAAATTTTGTTATTGATTGACTTGGTATAAGTGTGGGGAGTACTATTACTCCATAAGGTTTACTAGTTTGTGCTCAAGTTCCGATGGATAATCCGATAGTCGAGTTTTGTTAGTTAGGGGCTCACACAATCCGAAAAAAACTAGACATGGACAAGATAAGGTGAAAAACCAGGGTAAAATTATACGCGATATATACGATGAATATGAAAACCCTAAAATGTAAAAAGTATTCGAAACCGATCGAAGCCACTCCAAACGTGCAGGCAGGCTGGTCTAAATATTCTCCATGCCCCAGCAGCAAACGACACAATCTCATTTTTCTATTCTCTCCAACTTCCCATATATCCCAAAATCTAAAGCCACCTAGTTGTGTAAAACTAAAATTGAAAATAGTATATAGATTTTTAACATGAATAATGCATTTGAATATAGGTTTCTTACATGAATAATGCATGTTGTATTAGGGTTCAATTTTATAAAGATCGTGCAAAGGCCGGCTTAAACTGTATTATGTTTAAAGTACAGTACTACGTCGTGTACGTGGGAAATGCAAAGTTGCTTAAAAAAGGCTCCAAAAAGAAAAACCCGAAGGGTGGTTGAAGCGTGAGAATCGTCGGAATCTTGGGCCATCCATGGACGCTGATATGATAACCCTGGTAATTAAGTCACTAGGTATTTGGTCTAGTGGTATGATTCTCGTTTTAAGTGTGAGAAATTTCGAGATCAATTCTGTAACGTTCTAAATAATGTAAAATAATTAGACCTTCTCGAATAAAAAAAAATGGTAATTATCACTGGACATATTCTCTAGTGGTACTATAGTTATTGCTTTATGTGCAAGAGGGTCCAAGATTGATTCTTGATTAGGTCTCCCTTAATTTAGGTAAATGGCGAACTAACTTATGGTTAGTTGAAGTTGCATGCATGTTAACCTTGTGGGATGCCGTAATAAATTCATAATCTCCTTATACTATATACATAATAATTTAACAATTTGCTGGCGTGTATATCCAATTTTATCATATTTTTTTCTGAAAAATTATTTGCTATTGTTAACAAAAAATTGGATCGTGATTTTAGGTTAGAACACACAAATCAAAGCAAAATATAGCAAACATAATACAATAGAAGATTGAACATGGTTCGGCTATGTCTATGTTCACATATAGATTGATTAATTCCATAATGGAATGAAAAACAATTACAGACACCTTTGTTTCTTACTATTATCTCGCATATCACAAATTTCATCTACTTAGATAGCTTAATATAAATTGCATGTCCTTATCTCACTCATATAGCATCCAGTCCAATAAATACATATATATCTAATAGTTACCAACTTTGACACGTAATCATTTTCTTCTATCATAAAATATTGACATTGTTTCCCCAGGCTAGCAAAAAAAATAATAATAATAATATTGACATTGCAAAAGATAGTTATATTACACAATTTTGACGTGGAGGCAAATGCCAATTTTATGAGAAGAAAATTGGTGATCGTATTACATATACAGATTTGGCAGCTCACAGCAAGCTGTTTCTGATCTTCAGAAAACTTTTATCCTGATCATGAATTTGTCCAATGTATGTAGGCAAACATCAATGCCAAGTCCGTAGATATGTTCCGTCTCAATTCACTCAAGACGACAGTTCCTTATACAATTTTTTTCAAAAGTTATAATGTGTCGTATACATATTGTATCTTCTCTATCTCGGTACGGATTTTTGCATAACCGTTCATCAGTTATATTACGACGATCTCTTGAATATGAGTATTAAATATAATAAATAAATATAACAAATTCTTTTATAACAGTTTAAATTTTTCAATAAGGTAATCACTTAACTCGTAAATAGTGTATTTCCGTTTTGTAAAAATTCGGGCAACAATTTTTAAAAGAGCCTATATAGTGACAATCCCGGGGAAATAGGGAAGCGGAGAAGTGAGATGATGGAATGATTCTTCTATTGTTTGAACAGCCATTGTTGTTTTGAAGTTTGTACAGTCATTATGAATTCATATAGATTGTCATGGTGATAGAACTTGATCTCTAACAATTTAGTTATCACTTCATTTAAAAAAATTAAACTATTAAAGAGAAATATGTACATTTGTATTTATTTATTATTTTCAACACAAATAAGACTGATAGAAAAATTTATGTTCACCTTATTTATTTGAGTTAAGTAGCTAGCATACGTGGCATATATGCATGTATTTTTTAGTCTTCGTGCGTGCAGATTTCCACAAGAAGTAGTTAAGAGTTGATGCCAATTATTTGGATGTGGATTTTCGAAGCTTTTTTTTTTTTAATGAAATACGAAATATTCTTCGTTTAGTAGGAAATTATAGATAAATATAGATTCTTTGTAATTATTCTTCAAGGAATCTTAAATCTGCCTGTGTTGTATTAATTATAAATCGAAGGATTATATATAGTGACACTTCTAAATGGATATTTATTTATACGCGTATTGTAATAGTAATATACTAATTGAGCACTTGGGTGTGGCAATGTGGTGGAATAAATTTTTTTCTGTCAAAATACTGCTGAAGTTTGGAAGTCGATAAAAATCCTCAATAATGTCCTTCAATAATGTGTTCTTGTCGATATTAAATTATATTCTAATTAACTAACAGATAAGTAGTGGAAATATAGAAATGTATGCCATCTTCCTCCATGGTCTATTGATTTGGCAATACCGGAGCTCTTTAAAATTTTAAAGTTAAACCGATTTTATTCTTGATATACAACATAATAAACTAAAGGAGAATATAAGTGACGTGA
The DNA here is from genome assembly GCA_037974665.1 of Ehretia macrophylla. Classification (NCBI taxonomy): domain Eukaryota; kingdom Viridiplantae; phylum Streptophyta; class Magnoliopsida; order Boraginales; family Ehretiaceae; genus Ehretia; species Ehretia macrophylla. Next base: position 49,750,851 of record CM075766.1, read on the forward strand.
TGTGAGAGATATATACTATGGAAATAATTTTGAGGTTAATATTATAGGTTCGAGTGATGACTCATGTTAATTGTATTGGACTAGTGAATTTTGATGCATAAACAGTTATTCTTAAATCTATAAATGCTAATTTTACTCGTTTGTCTAGGATTCTGAAATTAGCGCATGACAATGTAGTCCTTCGTTTTGCCCTCTTTCTAGCTCTAGCTCTAAAAAACTATTAACTTGGCTCAAGGGAATAAGAGCTAAGCTGCATGCACTGAGTTTTTGGTCGTCATTTCGACCCTATTTATCATCTCCACAGTCCACTTGATGCTATGCATATTATCCTCGAGGTTGGTGGAGGATGAAACTATCTGATCAAGCTCTCAAGCTTCAATTCGATGCATGTTCGATAATTGTTCTTAGAAAGAAAATGTATATATATATATATATATATATATTGTTAGTTTTTGGTTATTCGCTTGTTATAACAAAAGTTAAACAAAATAAATAAACATATGCAAAAAGTAAGAACACTGAGATTTAACGTGGTCCAATCGTGCGGTCTACGTCTACGGGATCTCTCCTGGTCCAACAAACATGTTCATTAATAAATAACAAATTACAATATCAACGAACTTACACAAGTAAAGATTCTCTCTTGATCTTTGATGCCTTGATGACGAACTCCTTAATGAACCTCGGTTTGGCGAGCTCCCTTCAACTTGCAACGTTCTCTCCCGAGAACTACACCTTCTTCTCCCGAAGAATGAACAAAACAGAAAACAAACTAAAAACTCTTCCTATCAAAGATTAAAACAATATGCATAGCGGAAGCATAAATAAACTGTCTATTTCACGGTCTACTACAGCAACACATGCTCTATTAGATTCCTGCGTTACAGCCTTTTGTTATAGTATGCCATCAATCTGCTACAGCAAAACCTGACAATTCGAAATACTTAAAGAAATCTTTTTTTTCAGCTCTCTCTCTTTTTTCTGCATGTCATTCAGATGTGTGAGGCTCTGTATATATGTTAAATTACTTGCCCAAAATTTCCAAAAGGTAATCCATGTTTGGCCTTTGAATTGTATGGAATGACTTTATCTCCAAGCAATTCTCAAATAAGGCAACTTTCCTTTTGAAATAAGATTACTTCAGATCTTCAAGCAATTAAGGAAATGCCAATTTGCCTTTTCAATATTCTGATAAACATGGTAAACCTGTCAATCAAAGTTTTCCAAACAGAAATGCATATATCATAATTTAATTCTGTCAATACATAATTTTGGCAAAACAAAAGCCAATCAATTCTCACAGCTTGTGCTGCACCAAGAGGTACAGCAAGGGACGTAACATATATATTACTAAACATAAATATTTTGAAATATTAAGTTGTCAAGCCAAAAGTCTTGGTAATATTCAGCTATGAGTTCCAAGGAGTATAATGATTTTTTTAATTTTTTTTTAAGTAAGAAATTTTATTACTTAATGAAAAATTTCAATATTTACAAACTCCAAGTGAGGAGCATACTACAACTTTATTTTTATAAGGGAGATTTAGTGGTAATGAACTATCCAAAATACTTTATCTTAATTACATGGATAGTTTACCACTATTAAATTTCTCTTATAACACTATAAAGTAGCGATTGGTACATTAGAATGAATTTGGGTAGGAATTGAATGAACCAAGGAATGGAATGAAATTGGGAATGAGAATGACATGTTTGGTATGCTCTAGGAATTAAGAGTAGTAATGTGAATGACTTGTATAATATGACATAATTACCCTTTTATTATTATAGTATTAAAAATAAGAATAAATATAAACATAATCGTAAACAATATAAACATAATAATAATAATAATAACAACAACAATAAATAATAATAATAATAATATTAATAACAAAATAAAAATAATAAATAATAAATAATAACAACAACAACAATAAATAATAATAATAAAAAATAAAATAAAATAAAAATAATAATAATTATTAATAACAAAATATTATTATTTTTTTTATTATTATTATTATTATTTAATCACTATTATTATTTTTTATTATTATTATTATCATTTTTTTATTATAATAATAATATTATTATTATTTTCATAATAATATTATTATATTTTTAATTATTATTATTATTATTATTTTATTTATTATTATTATCATTTTTATTTTTATTATTATAATAATAATTATTATTATTATTTTCATAATAATATTATTATATTTTTAATTATTATTATTATTATTATTTAATCACTATTATTATTTTTATTTTTATTTTTATTATTTTTTTCATTATAATAATTATTATTATTATATTTTTTAATTATTATTATTATTATTATTATTATTATTGTAAAATAAATTATTTATAAAGGGTATGGTAGTCAAGTTGATTCCCAAATACATGAGAATGGGTCATTCTCATATATTTGGTCTAGAATGGTTATTCCCATATATGTGGGAATGAGATTTCCTTGGGAATGACATTCCAAGTTCATTCCCTCATACCAAACATGAGAAGTAAAATAGAATTGTGAATGTCATTCCATTCCTAACTCATTCCACATACTAATCACTGTCTAACGTTATAAAAATATCCAAATCCCTCCAATCATACTAATCCCATTGAAGTAGTGGAACCCAGGATCAAAGTTTTCATACGATTTGATGTACCAACTCACATTTCGGGTAATTTCAATTGTTTTGGATACAATTCACATAGCAATTAGCTACGCTGGATATTAGACAGACAACAAGACGACCTCATCTAGGTGCATGCCATGCAAATGCAATCTGATCATGTTCCATCAGCTTATGGAGTTTGATCGCAACCTTAAAATTTGAGGATAAAACCACTAACTAAAGTACAGGAATAAATTCATTCATAAAGTTATTACGTGAGATTCAATGATTGTAAACTATTTTTATAATTATAATAAAATAATATAAACATTTTATGTGATGGATTGGAGAGACATTGGTTAGATTTAGAGCAATAAGGGAACAAGAATCAAGTTGGAAGAGATATTATGTCTGTTTCCAGATGGTATTGAAAATGTCGGGGTCACCTCCACGATCTGTCCTTTGCTTGATGATGTCACTTTCGCATACTTTTACTTAATTATTCTCTTTAACATATTGAAAAGGACCCTCACGTTCTATAGATTGCCAGGTATGATTCTCTACAAATCTCATGTCCATTAAATATAGAAATATATGTAAAAAAATTATCAATAGTTTCTATATTGGTGAAAAAAGTGACAAGTTGCCATTAGAGCTTGGGTCCAGTAATAATATTATTTGTTGTGTATGCGATAGATTGTGAGTTCAAATTTCACTTATATTGTACGGCCTTAGGCCTCCATTAAATCAAAAAAAAAAAAGTGACAAGTTAGGATTCATAAGTGAGTCTCATGGATTTAAGTGATAATTTAAATTAAAATTTTGGCCTATTAATTTGAAGTCCAAGTAGTTATTTTTAAGTTTTTAAATCTATGATCACACTAATCTCGTTGCTTGGTTTCGGGTTCATATTAATTAGTCTCGCTCTCAGACCTGGAATTTTAAACTCAGGATGTAACAAATCATTTATGCAAACTAATAAAACTTAATTCCTTTGCAATGATTGGAAAATAGACCCTAATCATTCCGGGCTACTATTTTGATCAATTTAAGACAATTCCAAGGCCTCTTAGAGGTTGCATTATTATTATTATTATTATTTTTCATCATTCTTGAACTTGGTCGTCCCTGAGTTGTTCAAAACAGTTGGAGAATTATATATGAATAGGATAAGAGAAAATGGGGCCTCTTTTGTATGATTAGTTATTCATACTAGGATTTAAAATTTAGTTTTAGTAACAGAGTCAATGCAATGAGCCATTTATTTAAATGTGTTGCTGTGGGACGTGTGGGTATAAATATTGGACCACCATTGTTCAGTAGCTTCAAGCAGCAAAGATCGAGCTTCTCTGAGAAAGTTAAATAGCAGAAAAAAAAAAAAAAAAATCTCCATTCCCCTTTATTAGGCTTCAGTTTCATCAAAAGGTGCTATTCGATAATATATCTGTATTAAGAAGATGGAGCATGTGGGAGCCATGGCAGAAGGGGAATGGAGCAACTACAATGGAATGTATTCAACCACTGAGGAGGCTGATTTCATGGCACAATTGCTTGGTAACTGCTCACTTCCAAGTGAAACACTCTCTCGTGGTTCTAACTTAGCTTGGCCTGCTGTCCATGAATCGAACATGAACATGAATATGGCTGCAATGGCGGCGGATGAAAATTCCATGTATTCTTCAGATGATAATGCTACTAATAACATGTATAATTGTTTTTCACAAAACACTAGTTATAGTTATAATTCAAGTCATGATGGCTACTACCAGCTCAGTGATTCTTCTCGCCATCTTTTCATGACGAACAATGGTTCAGTCTCGATGGATTACTGCATGGTTGAGGCTAAAAACACTGACTATTTAATGGAAGGAGATGATTTTCTTAATCAAGATGCGAGCAATGATAGCATGGAGTCTAATGAAAACCTGACTGAATTTCTTCATGGAACGAGTTTTCAGCTTGGAAGGGATCATCAGCATGAAATGGCCGTGCCTGAATCATCATCCGAAGAGAAAATGAGCAGCCCATCGGACATCTGTAAGAAAAGATCTCGTATTCTTGGTGATGTAAGTACATGCTGAAGCACATTTCGTTATTTTCCGCTTCCTTTTTTCGATGGATGTTGCACACTCTGAGAGTTGATCTAAGGAGAATCATAAATTTTCGCTTTCTTGTTTCAATGTGCTAGCTTTTTAATCTGGTTAAAATGGTAGGGTTAGTAGTTATTTCTGATTGTGTTTCAACAATGTAGGTCCAGAAGAACAAGAGAAACGTGAAGCCGAAGAGAAACCAAAGGGGTGCGGCCTCATTATCAGCCAATGATGAAGAAGAGAAGAAGGCTATTTTCCAGAGACAAAACTCAATGAGAAGCTGTTGCTCTGAGGATGACTCAAATGCTTCTCAGGAACTAAATGGAGGAGTGGCCTCAACTTCAAGCTCAAAAGGGGCTGGAGCTCTCAATTCAAGTGGCAAAACGTCACGAGCCAGCAGGGGCTCAGCAACTGATCCCCAGAGCCTGTATGCTAGGGTAAGTACGTACATTCTCGTCGCCCGTCACTACATTTGTTACGAACATTACTATATATACATCATCCCTTCATCCTTTTTATTATAACAAAATTTTTCATTGTATATACGAAAGAGTTGATATTCAATCCAGAAGATGGTTATAGTTTTCGCTAAATCATATTCTTTTTTTCTGTGAATATAGAAAAGAAGAGAAAAGATCAATGAGAGATTGAAAATCTTGCAGAACCTTGTACCCAATGGAACAAAGGTAAACCACAATTGAATGAGGCTGCTTTGATGATCAAGATCTAAATCTTAAATGAAAAGGAAAAAATCACTAAATCAATTCTTGGTCATGTGCACAGGTTGACATCAGCACAATGCTTGAAGAGGCTGTCCTATATGTGAAATTTTTGCAGCTTCAGATTAAGGTGAGAATATCCTTTATTCACACTAGTTATATATAACCAGTAGTAGTAATGCATCATCATGTTGTTTAAAAAGATGGTGCATTATATTAGTTGCATGATGAGGCATGATATTCACTAATTAGGGTTCAATGCCTCCATTGTATATTAAATGCTCCATGATGTATATAACGTACGTACTTCCTAATATACTAAAAAGAAAGGTGAAACCAGAATGCTACATAAAATTTAAAGAAGGTAAAACTTTCATTGATGGTGATCTATATACATTACCTTCTTTGTGTGAAAATATAGAAGGAGAAAAACTTTCATTGAAATATGGTGCATTATATTTAATTCATGATTTGGAATGGTTCACTAATTAGGGTTCCATTGACATCTATTAAGATTTCCAAGGTGAAATAAGGGGACACGAAAAAATATTCGTTTCATGTTGAAAGATTAGAAGAAGAAAAATTATTGATATACATGTAAAGGTTCAAGATCTAATAATTAAATCTTAACATTCTAGCTTTTTCATAAAACTCCATTAGAAAAATGAAAAAACCGTTGTAATACAAAATGCTTAAACTCGTGTTGATAATAATAGTAGACTCATTTCATTATAAACTGAATACAAATAATCTCATATAGAACCAATATGAGATGGAATGTGATCACAAATTATATAAATGTGGCTCCGAATCTAGCATGTTTGTTTTCACTATTGCTTATTCTTATCATCTCCAAGGATAAACGAAATGTGAATGTGAGAGGAAATAAATTAATGCATTCCTTGTGTTGTGTGGGGGGATTTATTTGACAATATTGTGTAAGCTCATTATAGCTAATAGCAATCAATGACCCCAAAATAAAATAGCAAATAGCAATCAGATTAATTGCTTTTCAACTTTGACGAACTTAATTTGACTATTAAGTTGCACATTAAAATTGGTAATGCTAATACATGCTTTTTCTCTTTCGTTACAGCTTTTAAGCTCTGATGATCTATGGATGTATGCTCCCATTGCATACAATGGAATGGACATAGGGCTTGATCTGAGGATTGCCACTTCAAAATCATGATGATGTCGAAAGATAAAGGCATGGCCGAGGCGATTTTCTTTTAATTATTGCATGTCATACTTGATACAATGAATTCATCACCATTAATGGCTGTTTTATTAATACGCTATGAAAGACTAGCAACATCTTATCTTCGAGGACTGATCATTTCTAGTAACTGATTAATTTTAATAAGTTCTTTTCCGGCTGCCACCTCAAAATGGAGGAACACGCATGGTCGTCTAAGTTCTTTTTTTTTTGTGATTTCTCGTGGTATCATCCATGAGTTTGTATAAAATACTGAGTTGCTTGATGGCATTGTATAAGCCCGTATTTGGGTTTGTGACACGTACATGATAATAATATTGACTGTATAATTGGTTAATGTGTTGAATTATTTGCTTGGAATCTCAACCGGCGACGTGATTGATATATGGAATAGCATGTTATATCCATTAAGTAATTGCAAAGAAAAAACAAAAGAAAAGAGGTATTCTTAACTCTTCGATCCTCAGCCATGTGGTTTGCTTCTAGCATAAGTTAGGGTTTGTGTAATGTCTCACATGGGTGCATGGAACATGATAAGTAAGTATATAACTCAGGTTAATTTTTTGGGTTAGTAGATTTGAGATTTAAGACAATCGTTTTGAAGCCACACTTGCATGGCTAGTAGCCTCTAGATTTTGGCCTTCGGGCATGATAAAATGATTCAAAGTAATTACCAGCCAAAAATAGGAGCTAACTACTATGCAAGATAAAATGTTACACCAATAAGATAGTGAAAACCATATCTTGAACATTTATGAACCACCTCTAAAATCCTACACTGCTTAGTCGATCCTTATGCCATTGACAAGGATGTGAGCTTCTTATCCAAAGATAATTATAATGTTCAACATTGATGTGAGAAATAATTAAGTGAAAGCACCTTATAAGCAATTATCGTGGGATTAAATAATAACTCCGGTTAATCATTTGGGATAGTGGATCAAAGTTCCAATGCAATTATTCTTAAGCTTGTAACATTAATCTCAGTTGTAGGCTTGAAATCCTAGAAATGTGATGTGACAGTTTGAGACTCATCCACATCCCTTCTCAAATAAGTACTTAACAAAATGCTTTACATTCCTATACGCTAGAATGAAACTAGGCGGCGATTAGTCTCTTGAAATGAATATTATAGATATAAATAGAATGAGTTAAAGAATGAAATTAACTTGGCAAAGAGTATGTGACATGCTTGGTGTGTTCTAAGAATGAATGTGTTGATTCTAAACTCATGTTTGATAGTCAATAGACCAGAGTATTATTAGGAATGACTTGTATAAAACAATATGATTGCGCCCTTTTGTTATTATATAGAATATGTACTTCATCTTTATTAAGATTATAATTATTACATACTTATTATTATTGTTATTGTTATCATTATTATCATTATTATCATTATTATTTATTAATATCATTTATGGTTATTATTGCTATTGTTTCCATTTTTATTACAGTTATTATTATTATTATTTATTACTTTATTCTTCAGACAATAACATGTATATAAAGGGTTATATTTGATATTCATATGTTTTGAAATAGTATTCTTGTTAGTTGACAAATGAGTTTTGTAACAAATATATAATATGTTTGTTATTTATTAAGATTATTATTATCTATTAATATTAATATTTATTATTATTATAATTATTGCCTCTATCATTGTTATCATTATTATTGTTATGTTTCTATTAATTTCTATTATCATAACAAAAACAAATATTAAAGAGGCTAGTTTTGTAATATATAATTTTTGAAATGGCATCTTGGTTATTTGAGAGACGAGTTTAATAACATGTATATATAGTATGTTCTATTAATAAATAAGATTACTATTTTTCATTATTAATTATTGTTATTTTAATCATTATTATTATTACTTATTATTATTATTTGGTTTATTTATGTGTTTAAGATAACAAATATATAAGGGCTAGTTTTGAATATTATATTTTGAATGGCATTTTGGTCATTTGATAAATGAGTTCATTCACAAAGACATGCGAATGCATGGTTTGATCCTGTTAGAATATATACTTTCTCATATCGAAAAATCATAAACTTCTAGGCCACTTTATAAGACCGTGGACTACTCTACTTGATATCAATTAGTTTAAAGATGGAAACTCATGATTCTTAACATGGTATCAGAGTTGGGTCTTGGTCCTATGTTATCCATCCACATGCGACCCATTAGTATTTCAGGCTTTGCGCGTGATGAATAACATAGGACCAAGGTCCAACTCTTATACCTTGTTAAGAATCATGGGTTTTCACTTGGCACCAATTGATTTTCAGATAGAACATCAGTTATCTTAACATGGTATCAGAGTTGCGCCCTTGGTCCATTCATGTTCTTCTACGTGTGACCTTATCAAATTAGGTCACACGTGAAGGGGAGTGTTAAAATATATATTTTTCCATATCGAAAAATTATAAACTTTTAGGCCACCTTATAAGAACGTATGCTACTCTACTTGATACCAATTGGTTTTAAGAGATCTTATCGGCCAACAAACCGGAGACAGACGACCACGGTCCCAACCTTACCAGCACCGGAGGTATACTAATAGAGTCAACTTTCCCGTATAAGCATTTGGTACATGTATCAGTCCATAGAAGAGTGAAAGGGTTACCACTACTGAGGATCTCCCCGATATTGAGACTATATCATTACTAAAAGATGGTGTTCATCATCCTTATGCTGCAGGTCTCTTGATGGTTCGTCCCAGTGAACAGATCAATGATCTTATGATTGATACCTACTTTAGTGAAGACTACTCTATAATCTTGGATTCCTTTGAAGAAATGAGTACTAAGGTACTTTATGACTTGGTATTAAGGAATCAACTTACCATTGTCCAAGTTCTGTCTGGAACTCCTTATAAGATCTAGGACTACTCTACTTGATACTAATTGGTTTCAAAATGGAAGCTCATAATTCTTAACAGATCCAAAGTGTTTTGTCAAGAACGGCTAATCCCATATTGGGAGGAATGGAATTCACAGTTCATTAGCACATACAAGCATGAGAATAAGAATAATGTCGAGAATCTCATTTTATTCCATACTCATTCCAATATATCAATATATTGAAGATTCACAGTTCTTAAGAGATTTCTCCTTAATTAGGTCATCAATCCTTTAGAACATTGCTCATTTATGTACTAAATTTTTACCCCATTAGTCATTACTATAATTTCCTCAATATATTGAAGTGTGTAATAACGAAGCCTTTTCCATATTAAGTTGAAATATTTTTTTTTAAAAAGTAGAAATATAAAACCGTCCTATATTTAAGCAATGTTATGTCAGGTAAATGTCAAACCGTCCTACGGTTAAGCAATGTTATTTATTATCCTTTATGTGCATATGGAAAATTCTATACAATTATTTTTTAACGAATAGGTCTCATTTATATAATTATATTTTGGCATTTATCACGTAAGACTATGAAGAATACCAATTAGAAAAACGACTTTGAAGCTTCGGGACTATAATCATAATATATCGTGCATTATCTCCTATATATGATGAACGACACTTTCTACGTTTTCGTAGTTAATACATTAATCCTAATTTAATACATTAAACTATTTTCCTATACTTTGGTAACATTAAGTGAATCAATAATAGATGTAAGTAAACAAATATATTCCAAAAATTCTTAAATAGGTTGAAGATAGGCATGGGATTTGTGGGAAAATTAAAAACATTACCAAACTCATAGTGGAGAAAAGTATATTTCTAATGAGAATAGAGATAAAAATAAAAATAAAAAACTTTTTAGCTCGCTTGCAGTTAGTCGTAGAACTCTTATGACAGTTGCACCCTAATGTTGTTTGGCCAAAAACCATAACCATGGTTTAGGTTTCCATGCTTGTAACCATTATCCTAGATAATGAATTTTCCCAAAGATGGGAGATGTGACATCCCACTCCACATCAGTTTTGCGAGAAACTTATGTTCAATTCATAATTACTTAAATTCATTAATACTATTCATACAAGCTTAAACATTTTAGACAAGCTAGTTAAATTCAATATGTTCACAAACCAATAGTTGAATCTGAATGGCTACCTTTGCAGTATCCAAGCAGCCTATTAGCCGACTGGGCCCGGGTTGTCTCTGGACCGTGGTTGTGGTTGTGGTTCTGTTATGTTAAATCGATCTGATTCATTTGCAGATGGGCTCAGATTACGTGCAACATAATGAAGTTTCCAAATCTTCATCAGCAGCATTACAACAGTGTAACGAAAACGTTCCACACCACTTGCCACAAATTTCACGTAAAGGTAAAGCACAACTTGTATTGTAAGTGATCGATCATATCATTTGGTCCAGATAAATATATACTCATACAAACTGAACTTATCACCACAGACCTGCAAATGTTAACTCCTCTAACAGTACACGCACGTAATCACGATGAACGTGTCGTTAAACGTAAAGTATAAAGATGATTACAAGCTCGCAGCTAGATTAGTGGATACATTCTGTCACGTGATTAAACTTACTAACCAGGATAAAATCTTTTTCGTCGCCCGTGTCTCGAAATCAATTCAGCATGTTGAACTTCAACTGACACCAGGATAATACCAATTTTCATCCGTTATTTTCCAGCGTATTTTACAAAGATATACGTATAACCTTCAAAAATCTTTGGTTGGAGATAGGATGCTGGAGTCGACAGGTCCTCAGAAGAAATATGGGGTGGCTTTCTTTTCAAGCGCGATCTTCACTAACATGATTTGGAACTTCATTTTGGCTGTCCAGAGGCATGTACTGTGCCATTATAGCCCTGATCTCTGAGTCCATATATGACTGGTAAATGAATCAAAGATAGAGATATTAGTATGATACTGGAAATATTCTTTCCGGAAATATTCTTTATGACCATGAAAAACTATCAGAAAATTTGATCACATAGGCAAAATTAGTTGAAATCATTAAATCATTATATCTGCTACGGCCACTTCAAGATCTCAGTAAATTTTCAAGAGATACACTTGAAACTTAAACTGCTCATAATAAGTTGCATATCAGTCAATTTTCAGTCAAAGGAACTCACTTGAGTGCTTAAGAAATCAAACATTACGAACTCAACTATGCAACATGAAGCCACAGAGATATCATGCAGAAAGCTTACCCTCAATCTGTATTTGTATACAAGATATGCTACGCCAGCAGCTATAGCCAATCCAATTAAAACGACCCAAACAACAGCCCAGGCAGATTTTACTTCAGTGCCAGCCTTACCTGCATATATGATTCAGATTATGAAAATTCAGCATTATGCGAGCACCATCAGAGACATTATATAAGGCTAAGTTTTTTATTAGGTAACTCACTTATGCAGGTATCATGATCCCTTATATATAACAGGTCTCCGCTACAAGTGCACTCATAACTTCCCCAAGTATTCTTGCAGCTGCATTCAGGACACTGGCAGGCTTTCTTTTCTTTACATTCATCAATATCTGTACGATTAGGGGAAATAAAGCAAAATTGAGGTTGACATTCAGGAATACACAATTAAACAAAGCTTATTGAATCTTTTGTGATGATTTAAGAAATTAAAAAAAAACATAAAGCATATTTCTTGAATGCTAGTGCATATACTAAATTCAACTGCAACTTGCCCACCCCATCAACTGTTTCTCGGGTAGACTCATCCAGTGCAGACATAGTATCAGTTCTACCTATCTGAAGAATGAACATGTAAGACACCAATAAAACCATGAGAGCACAGAATGTTTTTAACTCCAGCTCCATTAATCCCCTGATGATCTTCTTCAACTTTATAGTGTCAATACTCACAGTTTAACAAGTATAAATCAGGAGCTTTACAAGCATTTGCATTTCAAATTAGCCTTCGAAAGAACTTGGAGGCTTATACTCTCATCAAGATCAAGAGAATGAAGTGACCCCTGAAGTGCCTCAGTGAACACAGAGCATCATGCCACAAAATTACTTCTCATATATCTTTTCCCCTTTAAACGAGTTTCCAGAGTTTCCAGTATAATCTTCATAACCAGATCAAAGCACGAATGCAGAAAAGACCATATTGTCTAAGGTTTTCATCACAGGGAACCAACAGTATTATCCAGGAATATGGATGGACAGCATATTATCCAGAGAAGATTGGAAATTTCCGCTCACAGTTGCAAACTTCTATCAAATAACTTTACAACATAAGAGCCTGATTATGAGCTCTCTTACCTTCACAGCTTTTGACACCATTGCCTTTAAATCCTGGAGGACATGTGCATTTTCCGTCCTCATGGTCCTGTTGATATCACATTGAGAATCAACAATGAACCAAGAGAGAACGAGAGAGAGAAATTTAAAGAAATGAACACCAACCACACAAGCAGAGAAGGTCTGGCCATTTCGAGATTCATGCCAACAGCCTCCATTATTAATTTTACATCGCCCAAGCCCACTTGCTGTGAATATAAAACATAGAATTATTAGAGTCTGAGTGTAAGAGCACCAGTAACTGTTTGCAAAGGTGTAAAGCTTGATCATAAATAAATTAATATAGGAATGATTAATGTGCACATATATGTTTCTGAATTCTGATTAGATAACTATGCATTCAAAGAGCACCAACCAGTGCGCCCATTTTTAGAAGGTGTAGACTCATCCTTTCCCGAGGAAGGTAGGAAAAAGACATGTAATGTACATTATTGATACTGTCAAAAACTAAGGGAAGTATTTACAGCAACCTATGCCAGAAAAAAAGCTCTAGATTTCTCGTTTCTTTCAAAGATCATGCACAAAGATAGAAATGATATTTTTGAAAGAAACATTTGCAGGATCCACAGCTGGTATATTATTACATTCAGTACTTCTATCTGGAATCATAACAAGGTCATCAACATCTATCCTTCTGGACTAAATTTCAGTAACAAAGATTATTGGTTATAGTCTCTCTCTAACACGTATCAAAGTCCATCTGAACTCTGAAGTGGAAATAGCAAAGCAATTCCTAGAAATTTGTGCACCAGAAACAAGGAAAACTAAATTGTTCAGAACAATGGGGCTCCCAAACTAGGTTTAAACTACCCTCAAAAGAGAATTGGCACCGTGCTGCTGCTGCTCAAGTTAAGCTGTTCCGTACGCATTTAGAACTGCTATATCGTCAGAAATAACCGCTGCCTTATAACTTTTCCATTAGTTGCCAAATGCAAATACAGATCAGACCTTCTAGTGGAACTGTTCCATACCTATCAAAACTATCCAATAACTGTATGCCTAATCTTTATTCAATTACGACCAGAGGAAAAAAAAAAAGAAAGAAAGAAAATATTTGTTCAGTTGATACTTCAAGTAAACATCTCAGCACCGAACTGCCAATTCAAAAGGTTAAATTGTTATCCATTAAGGAAACCACTTAGATAAATGATAAAATGACAGATCCACATGTCAATAGATAATTCAAAATTTTGTGAATAACAAACACTTCTTGAGCAGCATGAGTACTTCCTTCCTTCAGCTTCAGAAACCACGAAAAATAAACCTCTTTCAGCAATATTATATGCGGAGGAAAAGAAGGGAAAGAACCCAACCCACGATGCCCTTCAATTCAATTATAACGATCCTATGTTGCACCAGAAACAAATTAGTTGGACCCACTGCACTAGGAGACCAAAGTAGGTTTATGGCTATATGTCAATATCCCCTCGAGGTAATCTTAGGATGTAAGAGAATAGGAGCTAATTAAACAACCATCTTAAGAATAGTAACATCAAATGAACTTTTTATTGATAAAATGATTTTTTGAACAGATGAACTAATTTTCTGTAGAATTTTAACATAGTTTACATTGAACAGTGTAAATGCAACTAGATATCACATTCTTTACCAGTACATGCCTAACTTGACGATTGATAATTATTGTCTGTCATATCCCAACTTGACTACTTTCAGGTTACAGGGTTCCCTAAAAGCACATTAGAATATTAGCTTTATCCACTAACAAGCTTTATACAAACAAATAGATCAAGCTCTTCTGTTTACCTACACAGGAACTGTAACCATCTCCCTTGAATTGTACACCATCAACCAAAGGGCATTCACACACTCTCCCTCGAAATGTATCCTGCACAGTGCAAACATGTTAGAAGTATAGAGAACAAAATATGGACAAAGATCATCCAGTTTTGGCAAGCACCTTGCAGGCTGTAATATTAGCTGCTTTATCTTGCCAGCACCCACCATTGTTATCCAAGCACTCATTGGTCTCTACATCTGTAGAAATGAAGATGTCCCATCAAGTCATTTTACATTTAGTCATGTAGTCGATAGCTTGCTTTAAGCTGCTAAGAACTTACCACCACTCAAACAAACTGTAGGCTCTGTAGTCTCCTCAAATCCAGCACATATGGCCTTCAAGACAGCACCTTTCTCCAACTTTCCTGCAAGTTTGCATGTCAGAAACATAACCATATGGGGACTACTTACTCGATCAAGTATGATCTGACTAACTGACCTCGATATTGTCGATTATTGACCACAAGCGTAGGCAATATGGTTACATCACCTCGTGAACCTTTACCAACCTACAGAAGTTTTACTTGTCAAAGTGGTTTCATAAGTCTTCAAGGTATGCATAACTATCCAAGTTGCTACAGTTTGACAAAAGATAAGGGAATTACTTGAGCATCTTGCTCTTCTTTCAGAACTGGATTGTCCGCATCAGTGTTAGGGTCTCCCATACATTTCTCAATCTTCTTCAAATCAAGCCCTGAGCAGAAGTAATTGTGAAACTCAATTAACACTTACTAATTATCAACATTCTCACAATCATGCCTTGCAATAGATTACCTAGAGATCTGATAACATTATCAGCACATTCCTTGTTGTATTTCTTCTCCTTCATGGGACATCTAATTTGAAAATCAGTTACATAGTCCCACCATACCCATGGCTTTTTGGTCTCATTAGCCACCCGAAAAACACATAGTTGCCTTAAGTTCTCAACAACAACATCTTTTCCTTCATAACCTCTACTAAAATCCTGTTCAGGATCAGGAGCACAATATCTTCCGTGGTTAATACATTGGGACTTGCACTGTCTGCTTAGTGTGAATGCCCGAGGACAATACCATGTTATATAATGAGGCGTGAATTGAGTATAGCCACCTTTCTCAAGAATTTGCGCTGCACCCTTGAAATCTTTCACAAATTCCATCAACATATCACACTTAACCCCGCACTCATCATTGCTATTGGTCCAGAGCTCATACTCCACACGATCATCTGGGTGAGGAACAGCTTCTCTCCAATCAAGATTTACATTTACCATATCCCCTGCACTAATTGCTTTCTTTAATTTTTCACCAAAACTTTTCTCAATCAAAGCAGATGGTATAGTGATGTTCTGAATGTATTCTGCAGATGCTCGATCCTCCTCAGGTGAATCCATGGTTATAAGGGCTTCCTCAATGGCATCTGCCACGAGAACTGCGGAAGCCCCAGCATTCTGGGCATTCCAAACCTTCAAGGCAAAAAAGCAATCTGGAAAATGGCAAATGACACCCCAAATTTATTACAAGAACCACAAAATTATTGCATGAGAAACATGGTCTAGGTACGCATCTTTTTAAGGGAACACTACTGGAGTAACTTAGACTTTAAGTCTAATGAAACTTCAAAATTTTTAGACAAAGAGAACAAAATTAAGGTGTCAAAACCCCTCTATTTCATGCAACTGGATATAACTGGTCAGTATTGAATCATTCACTTCATTATTCCCTTGCATCCATCTAATGATATCATGTCAAGCTAATTGAATTATATACAAAGATACTAACATAAAATTTAAACCAAACAAAGACCACTTGGACATTTACTGATTTGAAACAGGGAAGGATACTAATCAATTCCTAAAGAACATGTAAAAGAAAATATACCAAACAAACCAATAAAGCGATTCCCCAAAGTTCAAAAAATTATATTAAAATTGAAGTCTGCAACAAGGAACAAGTCAATTAACCAAAATTGCCAAAAGGGCACCTCAGCAAGCTAATACTATAACTTAATTTACCCAAAAAATTAAAACAAATGAACTTCAAACATACAACTAGTAAAATAATCAGAACCCAACAAAGGGTGTCTCAAAAAACTGATAAAATTTTCAAAATTTACTAAATGAAAAACGTCAACATTAAGCATAAAAAATAGTGACAAAGAACAGACAAATAACCAAAGTTGCCAAAAGGGTATCTCAGCAAGCTAATACTATAAATCAATTTACCAAAAAATTAACAAATTAACTTCAAGCATGCAACTGGTAAAATAATCAGAACCAGAGAAAGGCTATCTGAAAAAACTGATAAATTTAAATTTAATGAACAAACAAACAATCAAGTCAACATTAAGCATAAAAAGTCAGCAACAAGAAACAACTGAATCAAACAAGATTCAAACAAGGGTACCTCAAAAAAATTTATAAATTTACTAAATAAACACACAGACAACATTAAGCATATAAAATAGCTACAACAAACAAGTGAATTTAACATATTCAACAAAGGGATATAAGAAAAAAAAAAAAAAATTGTCTAATTTTACTAAATAGACACACAAGTTAAATCAAGCATAAAAATTAGCAACAAAAAACATGTGAATCAAACAAAACTCTTAAAAAGGGTATCTAAAAAAATAAAAAAGGAATCTAAATCTACAACAAAAAAAAGGGTGTGTACCTCCACGGTCAACGAGAAGAAAAGTGGGCAAAGCTCCAGGCTTTGGCTTGAAAGAAGAACCAGAAGGCCCAAAATCATCAAAACTTTTACAACCCTTTCTGTTTTCTTTTGGGTACACAACAGTGCCAGCCATGCTGCCACCATATTGAGGGATCCCAAAGTTGCCAATGGCACTATCGTAAATACCCTTAATACTATCAGGTGATGTTACCCTCAAGCTGTTCTTCTCAACCACAAACCTACCCATCACTGTTTGGCAAAGCGTTAACATCAAAAACCCTAGCAAGATTGCACCTTTTGATCTTTCACTACACCCCATTTGCTTGAAAAAAAAAATTCTAATTTTTGTTATTATTCAACAACTAGTAAAAGAAAGGTTTTTTTCTAGCTTTTACTAGGGTTGAGTCTGGATCTTTTTTTTTTTTTTTTTGGTGTAGAGTTTGGAGTTGTTGAAGATATTGAAGATTTATTTATGTTTTTGAGGTCTGTGTTTTTTTTTGCCAGAGTTATAATTATGTTACTGTACCTTTTACATGTGTGTAATGTTTATGAATGAGTTTCTTTGAGTGTTTATGTGTTGTTTGTTTGCCGTAAAATAATTTGTTTGTATAAAATATTTTTTGTAAAAATTATTTTTTTTAAAAATAAAATATTTTATAGGGCTCTGTTTGTTTGTCGTAAAATAATTTGTTAAGAAAAAAATATTTTTTTAGAAAATATATTATTAAAAAATATTTTTTAGTATTTAGATATATTATAAATTTCATAAAATATTTTCTTCTCTCAAAGTTTCGTAAAATATTTTACAAAATTTTGTACTATCCGTAATTGTTAACTGTAAAATATTTTACGGTTGACTAATTTTATAGTATTATCAAACATTGTAAAATTTAAAAAAAACAGCTGCAAGTTTTGACCGTAAAACATTTTACGGTTGATCAATTTTTCTGTGTTACTAAACACTGTAAAATTCAGAAAATATTTTCTATAAAAATATTTTACGCCAAACAAACGGAGCCTTAGGTTAAGGCTCCGTTTGTTTATCGTAAAATAACTTATTTGTGTAAAATGTTTCCCGTAGAAAATATTTTTTTAGAAAATAAAATATTTTACAGGGTTTCGTTTGTTTGCCGTAAAATAACTTATTAGGAGAAAATATTTTTTCAGAAAATAGATTACTGAAAAATATTTTCTGGTGTTTGAATATATCGTGAATTTCGTAAAATATTTTCTTCTCCCAAAGTCTCGTAAAATGTTTTACAAACTTTTGTACTAGCCGCAATTGTTGACCGAAAAATATTTTACAGTTGATTAATTTTACAGTGTTACCAAACACCGTAACATTTAGAAAAAGTAACCGTAATTTTTGACCGTAAAATATTTTACGGTTGACTAATTTTTCGGTGTTATCAAACACCGTAAAATCTAAAAAATATTTTTCGAAAAAATATTTTACGGCAAACAAACGGAATTGAATTTTAATAAATTATTCTCTCTGACTATCAAGAAGATTAATGACTCACTTTAAAAGTAATAGTATGAAGATTAATTTCGTGTAAAATATTTTAATGATATAAAAAATTCAAAATTAAAAAAAAAAAGATTAATGACAAAACAAAGACTATCAAGAAGACTTTTTTATTTAAATTAGAAATATAAAAAGAGTAAATATCACGTTATCTCCTAAATATGTGAAATTATCACTTTATTTCTCTGTGTTTATAAAACTTCAAAAAAGGCCCCTGTATTATTAAAAAATTATTACACTACTCCCTTCATGTCTTTTTTTAAACTATTAAATATTATTTTTACCCTTTTATAATACATATATATTTTTTCCTTCATTTTAAACTATTTACCACTAAATTAAAAATAAAAAATAATTTTTTTTTATAAAAAAATCATCTTCTCCAACCACCCCTGCCACTACCCTCGTCCCCACCCCCATGCGTGAGCGCAAAGACATTGTTGATCTGGCAACAACACTCACGGCATAACTGCTACATTGGCGTAGCAACAAATGCTGCTATCGACGTGGCAGCGTTCGTTGCTGCTCCAGATCTGGCAGCAACGAACTCGCTACTGTTAGATCTGGAGCAGCAGCGTGGGGATAGGTGTAACGTCACGTTCTCTCACAGAAACAGGGGTTATATAAATTCACTATACACAACCCGATCCCAATCCCAAGTCACGAAAAATGAAGAAAAACAGACGGAGTCTCCCCTATTTATAGGACTAACCGGTAACCTGCGAACAACTGAATACAATCACAAAACTATAATCCAACATTCTCCTACAAATCCAACTCTAACCAACCAACTATTCCCCGTGTGAGACCCAGGCCCGAACTCACATGCATTAATATTAAATTATGTGTAACTATATATTCTAGTATAACATATGTCTTAATTATACATTATATGTCTTAGAAATAAGTTGAAAACTAAGTTAGAATAAGATAGAATTCAAAAAAAATTAGAAAGATTAACTTTTGGATAACTTAGTAGTTATTAGAGACTTGAGGGGTTAAAGTGCAATTACCTAAAATACTATGTTGGTCACTAAATTAAGATTAGAATTAGAGTTCTAGTTTATTTAATCTTACATAGACCCTAATGAATTAGGAAGAAAATAACTAGGCTCAATTGCAAACAAAATATAAAGCTAGGGGTTAAACTAGAATTAATAAGAAGTTGACTTTTCCACCAAGAATTCAACTTAAATTAAAACAAATTCTACACCTAACCCCCCCCCCCCCTACCCCCACCCCCACCCCCACCCCCAAGACCCCACGGCTGAACTTGGGCAGCAAGAGAAGAGAAAATTCTGCAGAAAATAAATAAGAGGAAGAAGGAAAAGGAGATAGGGAAATAAATAGCAAGCAACAAGCTAGGAAATTCAACCTTTGGGGCTGTAATTGCAAGGGATATCATCAAATTTCCAAGGAATTGAGGTAAGGGGACTTTTTCTAAACTTATTTCAGAAGTATATTGCATATATATGTGTTATAAAGTAAGAAATTGATATATTATACAAGATTAAACGTTATATGCATACATAAATTTTATTACAGCAGTTTTATTTTGTGAACTGTTTGAGCAAGTAATTATTTTGGAAAAAATCTGGAAAAATCACATAATACTCTAGACTCTTAGAGGAACAACTTTCATGTTGGACGAATTGTGAAGAAAAATCGTTTGCTTGCTTGGAATTTCTGAAATCAGTGAAGTTTTGCAGTTGACTGGAACTGGACAGTTTTACTTGCTTGAGTTTCGTGGTGTTTTTGGTCTTGAAATACTATCTATAAAAAATTGGAAAAATCAGGGTAAGTAGTTTGGTCAGTTAGAAACAACTTTTGTTTAGGCTGGAAAATTAAGAAAAATCGTTTAGGGCTTCAAAAATATTAAAAAATGTAAGGTAATAGAAATCGCGATCAATCTGGACAGCTTTGCGCACTTGTGTTGTTTTGGTCATATCTTGATGAATTTAACTCGGAATTGAGTTCCGTTTGATTTTAGAGCTATCTAATTTAGAATATCTTTCCATACATATAAAAATGAGTTTATTTGGGTATCATTTACTTAGGTAAATAGGCTGCCAAAGTTAAGCTACTGTTGAGAATTTAAAATTGTTATAATTGATTATTTTGTGCTCATATTAATTCTTGTGGTGAAAGTATGTCTTATTAGACATGGTTGAAGAGTAACATATGACATGAACGATGTAAAGCTATGTGATAAGATTAGATATTATGCTATGCGCTATGCGATGTGACTACCTAGATAACCGAGCTTCCAAAGTTTAACTTCTGCTGAAAATTCTAAAAGTGCTGAACTAATTTGCTAGTGCTATTGTTGATTTTTATTGTCAAAATATAAACTATGTGTTCTTATTTATATGTAATACAGGCCATGAAATGTGTACCTATGTGTTGGAGCCTATATTGATATGTGATGTAAGTGTATGTTAATGCGTCTCTTACCGTGACATGTGGTTTAATATTTGGTATGTAATACGTGCAAAGAGTACACTATGAGTTCTTGATTACGTGTAATACATGACAAGAATTATATATATACCTAAGTGTTGAGACTAAAAGTGACATGTGATGCGTAATGCGATGTGAATATCAATGTGATACATGATATATATACGTGAATAACATGCATTGCATAAATTAATGTGTTATTAGAGAGGTTGCAACCTTCTTTTGGCATGGTAGTGTCGAGAAACTCCGGGCGGCATTGGGCTTGCCGGTCTAGCTCGACTACAATGGTTACCAATTCCCCTCTCGCTAGGGAACTTTACTACCCTGGGAGAGTGGGTCGTAGGATTTGGGTATATCCGGAATATCCCGTGTTGGGAGATATAAGGGATTTGATGAATCATTTGGCTGGCCACCACATGTAATGCATTATATCAGCGTAAGCGTATTCTTACCCTAATATGTGCTATCAGCGTAAGCGTATTCTTACCCTAATATGTGCTAAATATGTATTCTATAAAAATGTGATGCGTTATATCAGCGTAAGCGTATTCTTACCCTAATATGTGCTAAATGTTTATTCTATAAAAATGCGATGTGTTTACTATATAATGTTGCGACGTGATTCCTATATGCTGATGCGATGTGTTTAATAATTGTTGCTAATATATGCATGACATTCACGGGTTTTCAAATGGATTTTTAAAAAAAATAAAATAAAATGATTTCGAAAATCCTTCCCATATTCCCCCCTCGCTGAGCTTAAGTTGTTATAAGCTCACCCCGTTTTTCCACCCTTGCAGGTTGCTCGAGGTAGAAGCTTAAAAGTTGTCATTTTCTCGTAGATTGCACATTTATTGGTTGCATGCAAGGAATATGTTTGTAATATTAGTCACTAGCGATGAAGTTTGTATAATATGTACTAATGTAAATTGTTACTTTTGTATTCATGAACTTAAATTGCAATATATATTTATTTAAATGATATTTTTAGGCTTGGTTAAATAATTTGGAGATATAACTTGTGGAATTAGTTTGTGGGTATAGTGCTCGGGCTTTTGTAATTATGCCTTAGCGGATTTAAGAGGAGTGATCTTCTTAAGCCCGTGGCATCACGATCCCAAGAATGCTTGAGGTTTTACTATGGTGTCAGAGATTATATTAGTCAACGAAAATGGGGTCGTGACAGATGTGGTATCAGAGCTTAGCTAGTTAGCTAGGCGTAAGTTGGGATAGGATCCTCGGCCCTTGAGGAAGTGTTATAAGTAATAGGATGATTGTATTTGTTTAATGTGCTTATGAGCTATATGTAACCTTGTTTAATGTGCTTTATGTGTTATATGTGAACTATATGTAACCAATATGCATTGGTGTTTGTGTTTATGTGACATGATTTACATGTATTGACGCTTGAGTAATCTTCTAAGGTTATAGGTGGTTAGAACAATAGGCTTAATAATTGGTAGGACCAGGAGAATATAATGCTTAAGATGCTCACGTGACATCGAGAGTGGATACTTAATAGGGTAAATTGACACTATGTGGATTGAAAATCACGATCCTAGAGTACTTATAATGACTATTAATGTTTGATGTATATTTGGAGTTATTCTATCTTTGATGGTCATTGATGAAATTAATTATGGATTATAAGGTTAGATTAGACTAAGTTTTTGTGACTGTTGGGTATGAATTTGATGTTTGATATATCTTTAGAGGTAATTTATCTTTAACGGTCACTAAATGATTTATCTATGAATTATAGGGTTAACATTAATTGTAAACCAGTCAGTGATTATATGGTTATATAGTAATGTGAATTGAAGGTTTAGTTTTGTAATGACCGTGTGTTGCGGAATATGGAAGTGATCCAGGGATCTAAAAGATTTAAGCTCACGAAGTGTAGAGCTCAATGAGGTAAATGACCTATTCTTTAGCACTCTGAATTCTTATTTGTTGATGTACTAGATATTTGTTGACCCCGTTATGATTCTTTGACATTCCTTTTGCCTTGAATATTATATATTTCCTATCCATTGATTTCTAAATTTGCTGGCTTCTTAATAATGTTTTGCTTCATATAATACCTCACTATAAATAATAACATTTTCCTCATGCCATGTATTACTCCTGTAATGTTTGTTCTCCATTCACTTCGTTATAATAACTACTTCCTTAGCATGCCATTGTAATTATTGAGCTGGTCTCCTAGATTATATCATTTACCATTTAATTGTTGAAGTTAGGCTTTGAATATATTGACATGGTACATGACATCGGGGTTTAATACCGTTAGGTTGATGTTAGGGTTTTAATCTTATAATTAGGTAATGAATCTTGGAAGGTAATTAAATGATGTTAAGTATATGAGAATTGATTATTGTTATATGGTTACTGTACATATGTAACCCTAATGGTGAATATGCTTAAGGATAAGTTATACATCTTGAGGTTTGAATTGATCTATTTTGGTTGCTGTTACCTTATTAAGGTATAAAGATGTTAAGTGTATAAATTTGTATAGGTAGGTCGTTGATGGACTCGTATTGTAGACCCTATGCTTGTCTACTTGTGTCTGAGAAATAATGTTAAAGTGAGAATCGATTCTTCTAGTAATGGATGAATTATAAAATTGGGACAATGATATGCAGACGATTAATTATTATAGTTAAATTACGGAGATTTTGGGAGTTTGAGGATCAAATGCTTTATCTTATGTTTACTAGTGATATTCTTGCGAATGATATTTTTGGGTAGATGAGTCGTTGGTCATTCAATCCCAACTTGACGGACATTAAGGTGAACTAACCTTAGGGATTAATTGATTGAGATAGGAAGGAAGGAATTCGAGGAGAAAATATGGTATGGTAGACTAGATTCTTAATATTTGTATGGGTTAATTGAATTCACTGATTGTGGCTTGCAAGATTCTATGGGTACTTAAGAGATTTCCAAAGTTATGTTATTGTGAATGAGATTTTGATCAAACCACCTTGGGACTTAAACTGAAAATATCAATTACAACTTAATGGATTTGGATTTGGAGTTATATTGTGTTAAAGAAAGTTGAGGTCCCTAAAAAGATTAAGTGTCTTACTTGTTTTATATGTAAAATAGGATGTGTGGCTAGGTAATGATCAAATAATGCTTGAGGAAGAACTAAGGTGTTTTAAGTATTGAATGGCTTCCTACTATATGTTCATCATTGTTATTTGGAGATGATTCAAAATTAAAAGTTGTCTTGGAGTTGAAATAGAGGTTTTAGACATTGAATAATCTATCTTTGAGGCTATTACATGCTTGAAGGATATAACGTGTTCTAAAGTTTGGGGTTCGAGGCATGAGACTTTGACATGACTTCTTTAGCATAACATTCTTTCTATTCTAACTTTACTAATGCAATGAATTCGTTGATTGATTTTTTTTTGAAATCCTGTTACTCGGATTTAAGGACTCTACATTTATCATTGTGTTTGATTCGTGACATTTATGCTTGCCTTGTATCATTTAGGTAGAAATCTCCTATTTTGTTTCATCCTCTGAATTATTGATACCTTTCCACCTAATCTGTTGCATTCCTTAGTATACTACTTACCTCGTACAAGTTGAGCATCTTGGATGAAGTTGGCTATGATCATAATGTATAAGTAAGTTTGAACATGATGACTTGAATCGGAGTTATAGAATGTAATCCCTTGGGAGTTAGTAAATGAAAGTTGAGGTTGGTTTGATTTCTTGAATAATAAAATAGAGATATTGAATGAAGGAATTGCGAGGACGCAATTTTGTTAAGGAGGGGAGGATGTGAGACCCAGGCCCGAACTTACATGCATTAATATTAAATTATGTGTAACTATATATTCTAGTATAATATATGTCTTAATTATACGTTATATGTCTTAGAAATAAGTTGAGAACTAAGTTAGAATAAGATAGAATTCAAAAAAAATTAGAAAAATTAACTTTTGGATAACTTAGTAGTTATTAGAGACTTGAGGGGTTAAAGTGTAATTATCTAAAATACTATGTTAGTCACTAAATTAAGACTAGAATTAGAGTTCTAGTTTATTTAATCTTACCTAGACCCTAATGAATTAGGAAGAAAATAACTAGGCTCAAGTGCAAACAAAATATAAAGCTAGGGGTTAAACTAGAATTAATAAGAAGTTCACTTTTCCACCAATAATTCAACTTAAATTAAAACAAATCCTACACCTAACCCACCCCCCTCCCTCGCGCCCCCCCCCCCCCCACCCCCACCCCCTCCCAAGACCCCACGGCTGAACTTGGGCAGCAAGAGAAGAAAAAATTCTGCAGAAAATAAATAAGAGGAAGAAGGAAAAGGAGATAGGGAAATAAATAGCAAGCAACAAGCTAGGAAATTCAACATTTGGGGCTATAATTGCAAGGGATATCATCAAATTTCCAAGGAATTGAGGTGAGGGGACTTTTTTCTAAACTTATTTCAGAAATATATTGCATATATATGTGTTATAAAGTAAGAAATTCATGTATTATACAAGATTAAACGTTATATACATACATAAATTTTATTACAGCAGTTTTATTTTGTGAACTGTTTGAGCAAGTAAATATTTTGGGAAAAATTTGGAAAAATCACATAATACTATAGACTCTTAGAGGAACAACTTTCATGTTGGAATAATTGTGAATAAAAATCGTTTGCTTGCTCGGAATTTCTGAAATTAGTGAAGTTTTGCAGTTGACTGGAACTGGACAGTTTTACTTGCTTGAGTTTTGTGGTGTTTTTGGTCTTGAAATACTATCTATAAAAATTTGGAAAAATCAGGGTAAGTAGTTTGGTCAGTTAGGAACAACTTTTGTTTAGTCTGGAAAATTAAGAAAAATCGTTTAGGGCTTCAAAAATATTAAAAAACGTAAGGTAACAGAAATCGCTATCAATCTGGACAGTTTTGCGCACTTGTGTTGTTTTGGTCATATCTTGATGAATTTAACTCGAAATTGAGTGTCGTTTGATTTTAGAGCTATCTAATTTAGAAGATCTTTCCATACATATAAAAATGAGTTTATATGGGTATCATTTACTTAGGTAAATAGGCTGCCAAAGTTAAGCTACTGTTGAGAATTTGAAATTGTTATAATTGATTATTTTGTGCTCATATTAATTCTTGTGGTGAAAGTATGTCTTATTAGACATGGTTGAAGAGTAGCATATGACATGAACGATGTAAAGCTATGTGATAAGATTAGATATTATGCTATGCGCTATGCGATTGGACTACCTAGATAACCGAGCTTCCAAAGTTTAACTTCTGCTGAAAATTCTAAAAGTGTTGAACTAATTTGCTAGTGCTATTGTTGATTTTTATTGTCAAAATATAAACTATGTGTTCTTATTTATATGTAATACAGGCCATGAAATGTGTACCTATGTGTTGGAGCCTATATTGATATGTGATGTAAGTGTATGTTAATGCGTCTCTTACCGTGACATGTGGTTTAATATTTGATATGTAATACGTGCAAGGAGTATACTATGAGTTCTTGATTACGTGTAATACATGACAAGAATTATATATATACCTAAGTGTTGAGACTAAAAGTGACATGTGATGCGTAATGCGATGTGAATATCAATGTGATACATGATATATATACGTGAATAACATGCATTGCATAAATTAATGTGTTGTTAGAGAGGTTGCAACCTTCTTTTGGCATGGTAGTGTCGAGAAACTCCGGGCGGCATTGGGCTTGCCGGTCTAGCTCGACTACCATAGTTACCAATTCCTCTCTCGCTAGGGAACTTTACTACCCTGGGAGAGTAGGTCATAAGATTTGGGTATATCCGGAATACCCCGTGTTGGGAGATATAAGGGATTTGATGAATCATTTGGCCGGCCACCACATGCGATGCGTTATATCAGCGTAAGCGTATTCTTACCCTAATATGTGCTAAATGTGTATTCTATAAAAATGTGATGCGTTATATTAGCGTAAGCGTATTCTTACCCTAATATATGCTAAATGTGTATTCTATAAAAATGTGATGCGTTATATCAGCGTAAGCGTATTCTTACCCTAATATATGCTAAATGTGTATTCAATAAAAAGTGATGCGTTATATCAGCGTAAGCGTATTCTTACCCTAATATGTGCTAAATGTTTATTCTATAAAAATGCCATGTGTTTACTATATAATGTTGCGACGTGATTCCTATATGCTGATGCGATGTGTTTAATAATTATTGCTAATATATGCATGACATTCACGGGTTTTCAAATGGATTTAAAAAAAAATAAAAATAAAATGATTTCGAAAATCCTTCCCATATTCCCCCCTCGCTGAGCTTAAGTTGTTATAAGCTCACCCCGTTTTTCCACCCTTGCAGGTTGCTCGAGGTAGAAGCTTAAAAGTTATCATTTGCTTGTAGATTGCACATTTATTGGTTGCATGCGAGGAATATGTTTGTAATATTAGTCACTAGCGATGAAGTTTGTATAATATGTACTAATGTAAATTGTTACTTTTGTATTCATGAACTTAAATTACAATATGTATTTATTTAAATGATATTTTTAGGCTTGGTTAAATAATTTGGAGATATAACTTGTGGAATTAGTTTGTGGGTATAGTGCTTGGGCTTTTGTAATTATGCCTTAGCAGATTTAAGATGAGTGATCTTCTTAAGCTCGTGGCATCACGATCCTAAGAATGCTTGAGGTTTTACTATGGTGTCAGAGATTATATTAGTCAATGAAAATGGGGTCGTGACACCCCGTCTCAAGGCCATCTGGGCCTTAGGCAAAACAACATGATAAGCACACAAGCATGCATAGAATTCAACTCTTGAAATGCTATGTTATAAGATCACTTATCATACCACTCTAACATTGTCTATAAACCCTTCTTGTAATTAGAGACCGTCAATCACCTACTTTTCATACCCAAGCATGCATGAAAAACAAATAACGAAAGTACTTTAAGTTATTACAGTCATTTTCAATTCTGCCAAACATGTTGGCTAAACTTACAACATTCAAAAAGGCCAAGAATATATACAAGACCATAGGCCACAAAATAGACTATAAGCAACTAACATCTACTTAGCGCTAGGGCCCACGAAACATATACAAGCATCCACAAAATTTAGCAGCAAGGTATCAAGTAGTCAAGGAGTCTCACGAGTCTTGTCCTCAACAGGCTCAAGGGAAGCCGAACTTGCTTTACCTGAAATTGTTAGCAACGAGGGTGAGCATACCAAACATGTATTGTCACGCCCCGAAATTAAACATTTGAACACTGTCTCAGCACGTGACATACCGAGTGCAAAAAGGACAAGATCCCTAAAGCTTGCTAGGCGCACATCTATTAAACACTCAAATCAGAGACACTAAGCCATAAATATTTAAAAATTTCCAATCAAACCATATGTATTCTATTACAAACCAAATCTCCAAATAGTCATAAAGAACATATCCTCAAATTAATACAATCAAACCCAAATGTCACAAATAAAGTTCCAATCCGAATTCTAATAACATTCAATAAGGTAAATTTCATGTCACTAAATCGTTGTGCTCGGGTGTCTCTACCCTGCTCACAGATATAGTTCTTATTATGTTTTAACTGCAAAGAAAGCAGGCGGAGGCAAAAGTAGTGAGCGAACAAAAGCTCAGTAAGGGAATTCAATCCACAATAAAAATACAACTTGGGGATTAAGTCGGGAAATTTTTGACTAGAATTCACAAATTTCACAACAGATGCTATACATATAACAGTTGGTTAATAATTGACAGGCCAGTACCTTTAGTGAAATAGAAGGGAATAGTCGCTAACACGACTCCTAAACAAAATATATAGAAATAGTTGTGACTGCATTTAACCTGTGCAGTATCGGTTCAGTAATAAATTTGGGCCCAATTCATATAGGGGCGGTATCAGTACCCGCTAAAATGGTACAGTTACAGTTTCTGTACCGTAACAGTATCGGTACAACTAAAGTAACACAACTATAAGAAAATTTTCATGATATAGAAAATCATAAATAAAAGAACATGTGCGAAGTTAACGAGGACTGAGAAACTTTTGGACGGTGATCAAACAATACAATAGAGTTCCTAAGAATTTATCCGGACTTATAGACAAAATCATAATACAATTAAATAACATGAGTTTTATTTACGTATTAAATGGAATTTAATTCCACAACTAAAATGTATAAAATAACAATACAAACTCTTTAAAGGTTACTTTTAACTTTCTTATAAAATAAATAAAATATACAATATCCAATATATATATATATATATATATATAATAATTAAAAATTAATATCGATAAAATATTAACGTCTTTGGTCAACTGACCAGAGACGTTAGTCACTAAGTGACTTTCATATTTTTTTTTTTTAAATCAATCTTTTATTTCAATAATTTAAATTTTATCTTTTAATTCTAATAGTTTCAACCAAACTCATGTTCGGATATATAATAAAAGATAAAAAGGACAATCAAAAGTACAAAGTCTAACAATTACATAAAATCATAAATTTGGTCATTTTAATAAAACAAAATCCAAAATAATAATTATTTTATTTAACAATTCCATATGAACTTAATCATTAAATAACTCAAAGTCCGGAATAATCCTTAAAGGGAAAAACTAACAATAAGAGATCTTAACAAATGAAATATCAAATTTACTTTCGGATTTAACCTATACTAACTGAATGATATAACATAAGAGGGAACAAATTGGATCTAAAAAAATTAAGATGAGCATAGGAAATTTTTCGAGGAGTATAGATGAATTCCACTTACACTTTGGTCCAAGAGCAAAAATTCTCAAATCATAATATCACAAATCTTAGTAACCACTTTAGTCTCCTAAACGCATAAACCAAAATTTCTATTACCAAATAAGTCATCGACAATTAATTCTAGAAATTATTTCACAACCTATGATAAATCCTCTAGCCTATGAATTTTATTAAGTTACTTACCTTACCCAAAGAAACTTCTGTCTAAGGTCTCTACGATTGAGAGCAAAGAAATAAAAATGGTATAAGAAAATGAAAGAGATGTCTGATCTCTTATGCATTCATTCTTTTTTTTTTTTTTTTTTGGTCAAAGCCATCATTAGCAAAACTTTTCATCATTATCCCCACTTCATTTTATTCCCCAAATCACTCCACTTTACCCTATTTTAAGATACTTTGTTTCCCACTCATCATTTTTTTTCTTTTCTTTAGTCTGATTTGGACGGTCATTACACGTATGCCCAATGAGGAAGGGGAAACAAGAACAGTATCTCAGGGTTCGTGTAATGCAACAAACACATGTAATATACAATAAATAGACACAAGAATTCAATGAAATACCACACAATAAAAATGATATAATCTCGATGATCCTGAATAATTCAATTCTCGAACCACGATCCTCGAACCACGAACTACGAACAAAAATCCAAAGAATAATATCACTGATAACGATAAGACGACATCCTCTTATAACTCCAAGTTAGGTGTACTCTGGATGTACCCCGAAATCCTACGACCCAACTCTTCCTGGGCGACATCCCAAGTGAGAGAGGGACTGGGCAACCATGGTAGCTGAGGTAGACCGGCAAGCTCGATGCCGCCTGGTTTCCATGACACTACCATACCCAAATGGTTGCACAACCATGATACAATGCACTCAAAATGATAACAATAGGATAAACCAATAAACATATGATCGAGGGACAACAAAGTAGGTTGCCCTCACACACAATATATAGACAATAAGTGCACATTACTTTAACAATTTTATTAAATCACATAATCTATGTACAATAAAATAAACTATTATGCACATAAGGATGAAGACCCCCTCACTTGGAATTAAACCAAGCACGCAAGAGAATAGCTTTGATTCACTTCAACTTTCCCGAATTAGCTCGAATATGTAACCCTAGTGTGTTCATATAAGTTTAACAATTAATTACATCAATTCAAACTCAACTCTTACTTAACTGAACCCTACAACATTAGAAGCTAGATTTATAATCACTTATTCACACAAGTTCACATCCCACACACAATTGAACTATAAAGTTCACCTTACCATATCATTAGACATCATAGAAGACATTAAAAGCATCAAATACCATCAAGTTAAGATTATGAGTTATAAATTCCAATTAATCTTCCAAATATAAGTACCCGACAAGAATTTTGTATATGACTCCAAATAAAAGGTCCAAGAAATCTATTCGAGATTCCCAGATGATACTATTGATGGAAATGTCACTAAAGATCACTGTCAACAAGTAGCTCCCAACAAGAATGTCCAAAATGAATACCCCTCAACAGTTTTCTCTGTATATAACATTTCTCCAAAGGTCATAGGTTACACATATATATAGATGATGCTAGATGCCTTAATCTCATAAATATAATATAATCACATAAGAATATTAATTGCAGTGATATAAAAGGATTCATTCATGCCCTTAGTTGTTATGTGAAGTTCTCCTTGCCGATCAGGTTGCTGTACTGAATCATCATTTGTAACGCTAGGTTGACTACCCAGACCAGAAGTCCATCTCTTGGCATTTTTAAATCTGAGGCAATCCCTGACCCTATGCTGACTACTGCTGCATCCTGTACATCTGCCAGTCCTCCTCCAACAATTGATGATATCATGACCCTCACGGAAGCAATAAGTGTCTTTTTGAAGCTGACGGGGTCTTTTACCTCTTTGACTCTGCCCTGTCTCACTCTCAACTTTCATCTTCTAAACCCTAGGTGGCATTACCAAGTCTCACGTTGAACTTGTTGCTCAAATGCTTGTGTCAATCTAGTCAAAGCATTTGCCACCCTCAATAATGTCTGCTCCTCTACTGATGTCTGACTAACTACCCCCTCTTCTGGTTGATTCTTATCTCAAGAAGATCCACTGCTGGCCATTTTTCTATAGGGGAAGAGATTTCTTACCAGTTTAAAAAGGGGTAGTATATGTAAGCAATAAAAGGCACTTAAGTATCCTTGTTATGCGCAAACATATTAAATGTATTTTTCACACATTAAGTAACTAACATTGATACATAGTTGATATATTTGGTGTTCTTAGGGTAAGTATGGACTAAATGTGTTTTTCTAACTATTAGTTGAGCTTTGGTTAAGATACTTATAGTACAAACGCGCAAAGGGGTAATCGGGGCTTTTGTGGCTAATATGGGTTAATGAATGATTTCAAGGTTCTAAGTGTGCCATAATGTGTAACTAGAAGATTAGAATAGTTAGGGTGTGAACCTTGAGCCTTAGCCTTCGGTTTGGAGTTAAATGGCTTAGGATAACAAAATGGGATAATGCGGAAAATTGGGTGTTTTGGCACTTGTATTGTCAAGTAATTTCTTGTTGTGTATTTGAATGCATTCTAGAGTATATTTGAGCTTTTTGTAGAGTTTCGTGAAAAATGTGTTGATGACCCCTTTGTGCCCATATAGTCATTTTCATATTTAATGCTCATATCTTGTTCTAATGTTTATATTGCTTGTATTTTGTTAAAGAGCTGATTGACGTACAAAGGGCCATTTCGGGGTTTTGTAGTAAACGTGGGTTAAAGTGTGCTTTCGTGTGATTTAAATGCATCATAAAGTGACTAGATTTGAGTAGAGAAATCGGATTTCAAGTACTGTAGCTCGTTTGGATATGGTAACTTGTGAGAGTTAGAGAAATAAATAGTGTTTTGTTGGTTAACGGTGAATTGTTTGGTCCGATGCATTCTAATGATGCCATAAGTGTTATTGAACGTAGGTTAGTGATTAGAATGTATATAGGTTGAGTAACCTTGCATAAACTAGTAGAATTGGCTTGAATTCAAAAGGAGCTTTGCGTAAAATTATTGACCGGGTGAATTTGAATGATGTAGTTAATGTTCATTAGGTATGGTAGTGCTTAAAATACTTTTATGGTGTTGGTTTGAGTAGCTATGGTTCAAAGTAACCACGACACTTGGTCTCAGGTATTGGATCGGGGTGTTACAGTGGGGGTAGTGGTGCGGGTGAAGGGGAGATAGGTTGGGGAAGATGATGTTTTTTCTTTTTAAAAAAAATTATTTAAAGGTAAATAGTTATAAATGAAGGAAAAAATATATATGTATTATAAAATGGTAAAAATGTCATTTAATATGTTAAAAAAAACATAAAGGGGGTAGTGTGATAACTTTTTAATAATATAGAGGTCTTTCTTAAAGTTTTATGAACACAAAGAGGTAGAATGATAGTTTTGCATATCATATAGATATAACGTAATATTTACTCATATAATAATAAAGTATTGAAAGCATCTAATTCTATTTAATGAGCTTGGGATGAAATACAGAAAGAAAAGTTGACCACGATAATTTATAGTCTATTCAGAATTAATGGGGTTTGTAGGATAATTAATCTTCCTTCAAAAATTGACAAAGAAAAACAGGTCTTAATTCATCAAGAACACAAAAGATTATGATATAAAATTTTGATCACCTTCACCGAATAATTTCGGATCTACCAAAAGTAGCATTGATTTTATGATATAACCTAATTGACAAAAGAAATGATATAATATAATTACTATGTTACTACCTAAGAAGTATCATTTGCAAGAAATTAGAAATATAAGATTAGAATTGAAAAGTAAAAGCAAGAAGGGATTTAAGATTAATTATCGTGTATAGTATTTTAAGTGATGTAAAATTATTTAAATATTTTTTTAATTAAAAAAAGTTAAAGCAAGAAGAGACCATATACGTTGTGTTTTCCTTTTTCTTTTTCTCGTCAATGCTTTTGAACGTGGCTTTTACACATTGACCAAAAAAAAGAAAATAAAAAAGTAGTTTTTGCACTCCTGATGAATCACCTATTGTTCGCGATTTAGTGCTTGTTAGGCCAACTCTAAGAGAGTCTCTACATGACTCCTTACTCTACATGTAGAGAGGGAATTGAAATAATTGCACTCCAATAGATCCCCTACCCCATCCCCTAAATTGTAGGGGATCCTTACACTTATTTTCATATTCTCTACATGTAAGAGAAAAACTATCATCTCCTACTCTATCACCTAAATACTATTCACTGTCAGAAAAATATTAAAAAATAAAATAAAATAAAAACTTTAAAAATTAAACTCTCCAACGATAACAAATATAATCAAAAAATTAAAAATTATTAGAAAAGTTTTAAATCAAACAATAAAAAATAATATTTAAAAATAAAAATTTATGTTGGTAATTAAAAATAGAAGGTCTTTGAAATATATATATATATATATATATATATATATATAAATTAATGATATGTTTAATTGAAATAAAAGAAGAAAATATTTGAATAAAATAAAAATAGGGAGTCTCTACAATAGGGGAGCTGTTGGAGTGAAACTGAAATAAGGATTCCCTAAACTAATAGATTAATTAAATGTAGAGAAGTTGTTGGAGTGAAACTCAAATAGGGGATCCCTAGATGTAGGAAAAGTGTTATAAATCCCCTACATATAGGGAGAAAGGTAGGAAAGCTGTTGGAGTTGGCCTTAGATATTTTTAATTTTTTCTAGATTCTTTTTATTTTAGAAAAGAGATCAAAATTTTGACCGGACTCTATTCCAACATTTTGCTCAACTTTTGAGCGTAATTTCTGTCCAAATTTATTCTGTGATTTTTCATTTGCGTGATTTTTGGTTTTTGGGTTCGGCCCACCATTTTGCAAAATCAGACATCGGCTTATAGTTTAAAGTTTTGGGCCTTCGAGTCAGCTTTTGATACCGGGCCACAGACAACGTAGTATGTTTGTCCTAATTTTTCTTACTCAATTGAATTTTTTGTTGGAAGGTCGAAATAATTTCACATTATTTAAAATGTTATATAATATAATTGATCTTGAGTATTTTCTATTTTTCATTGGCATGGCGATTGTGCCACTTGTTTGTAACTTTAATTTTGTGCTAATTATTTTCTGACAAAAAAAGAAGAAAGAAAAATCACATACATTGAGGAGGATGAGGACATGAACTTCCTTTAGTACTGTTGTGTAAGGTCTAATTCAGAAGGGACAAAAATGAATTTCAACTAATACATGCAGAAGGGTTCTTCAACGCATATCCATATTTTTCTTTTTTCATTTATAAGGAGACAAAGTTGTTAAAAATTTATCTCGTAATCAATTTAGGAGATTTTTCACCCCTTTTATCCCGTCCAAGAGACTACACAGTGGACATGTTTTCCAAAGCCATAGCAGTCCTTTCAACATATTTGAGTAGGATCTCACACATTTTGTTCCTCACACTACTACATGCTTCTAATTCACAATTTTCCAGGTTAGAACCATTGGCCTCCTTGTTGAGAATCACATCTAACCAGTCATTCACTTTCTTGACCTTATGTAACATGGCAGCTATTTCATTATCTGTGTCCACTGAGGATGTTTTCCTTTCAACTTCATCTAAAAAATTTTCTACATAACTCACAAATAATCTTCTACATTCATCTTGCAATGAAGTAACCAGCTCAGTTGCTGCACACATGGTACTTCCCCTTGTCCACTCAGGTTGCTCACCCTTGTCAGATGGCAAAACTAGTGAAATCTTGTCATTGTTCTTATGCTTCTTGATAATGCAGGGGACTTTCGGTTTGGAAATCCGTTTTGCTGGACCTGATTTTTTCGCTGCGCAAGAGGCGGCTGTAGTAGTAGTTATTGGATTGAGGGCGCTAGAGTGCGGGGAGAGATCAACAGCAATAGCCGACTTTATCCATGTAGTTGCATTTTTCTTTCTTTCTAGTGCAATTGTCAGTGCTTCTTTGACTGAACTTGTGTTGCTGGGATCAGTTTCTGATGCTCGAAGTGGACTAATGTTTGTCAATGACTGCATTATCAATCTGGTGTGCGCCAAATCGTCTTGAAGATCAAAAAACTTATCAACATATGGCTCCAGATCATCTCCTTCAGCTAGATGGAACTCTGAGTATGTGCTGAACAACGAAAAGGAAAACAAAAGATGGATCAGAAAAAAACTTGTGCGATCAATCACAGTCCACATTCCACAATCCATCAGGGCTAGAAGAGATAAATGATGCATTATGTTCCCAAAATCAGATGACACTAGAAAACAAGTAATAAAATCTTTCACCTTAAGCAGTTGAGCAATCTTTCGGCAGCACAGGCCTCTTGCAAGGCATCAGCTGCAGCAAGCAGGGCAACATCTCTTTGCCTAATAACCTCCTAGAGCGCAAAGCGATAAGAGCTTTATTTCTAGTGTTATTTCTTTCTCAGAATAAGAAAATCTGTGAATTCAACTGTTGTGAAGAGGGACTACATTGATTGCGTACCTTGCCAAACTTTACTAAGGGCGATGGAAGAGATTCCCACGATATCCCAGTCTCAGCTGCCTTTTTCTCTCCAATTAAGGTGCACATTGGGCAAGAGTTCTGCTGACTATTTACATTTGTCATGGGGCTTTTGCTCTTGTTGGTACTCTTAACTAATTTCTTAGCTGCAACAGTATATCTTCTCCTTGTTGAACTTGAATTGTCATCAGAACTGTCATACCTCACACAACGAACAGGGGAGACCTGTTTGTACGAATAGAGCAAGAATGAAGCTCATCTAAGTTAAAGTTTTAATAGTTACTAGTAAACGATAGTGCATATATAGTTTCGTTATGATCAAAATCAACGAGTTAATATGTAAATAATCAATGAGCTTTGAAATATAAAAACTCTAGTGAGGTATAAATTCCACAATCAGTAAGTGAAATACGAATTGTCATAATCCAAGATGCTGCAGTTTCTGAAACAAAAACCAACTCTGAACAATCTAATATTTAGATGAATTGATTAGAGTGAAATTTATTGGTCTGCAGGTGCTTTAACCAACCACTCCTTCACTCTCCCCTTCCCAGGCCGAGACCCCCCTCTATTCTAAGAAGGGGGGCCCGCTCCCTGGATCGATCAAAAAGCTTATTGAGTGATTTGATTAGAGTTTACTGTCCATTGTATGCGAAATCTAAATTCCTCAAAGCACTTACACCAGTTAATTTATATGCACCGTCTTAATTGTAGCCTATGATCCATTTCAAGTCATTGTTCTAGTTCCTATTTCTCTAAAATTTTAACATGATTGAGAACTTGGGACAAAAGATTGAGGGAAGATACAACATAGTTAAAACAAAAAAACAGTGGAAGACTTACAGTTGCGCTGTGACAGCAGCTATTAGGCAGTAGTTTGATCTCATGCTTGACGACTGATGAATCGAAAATTTCTGATTTGTTCCAGCTTCTTCTTGTCATGCGATTTGATGAGACAGATGATAGTGCACTATCAGAATCACCATAATTCTCAACAGAACTTGCTCTACTTTTAACAATAAAACTTCTCTTCTCTGCATCAGCTATTTCTGTGATGCAATTCAGCTCCATTCTCTGTTCAGCAGGCTTGATTTTTGAGGCACTCAAAGAACGAATTTTTCCATTAGGCCTTTTCTCCAGGCGGTCTCTCTTTTTCACCAATGCGTGCGTGTCAGATAATCCACGCGATGGTTTTCTAGGATTAGAACAAGCCTCAAGCATTTTCTCCGAAATTACAGCCTTTTCAACAACTGAATCCGCTTCAGGCGCCTCAAGAAGCTTCAAGAAATTTTCCGTGGAAACGATATTCTCTGGAGTCCCTTCAAATTGACGCCTACCAGGGACGGGTGTTATGCCTCTGAGCAATGGCACGGGATCTGATTTCTCCAACTTTTGCACGTATATGAATTGGCCAAGTTTCAATTTGTTGCTCAAGATCATCTCATTCTGATCCTGAGGCAAAGAAACATAAGTGGCATGCGACATATCAGAAACCTTCAAATAAAATCCTCTGTTAGGCCAAAGATCACCTTCTTCTAATACAGGAATGATGCTTCTGATTTGTAACAACACGGGTTTTTTATCGTCTTGTGAAGCCTTCTTATTGGATTTCATATCTTCAAGAAGCTTCAAAAGAACCCCAGATTTTAAAGAAGCCATGATTATCATGTGGAGCAGTTGATGCAAGAAAGATCAAAGAAATGCAAGAATGATCACATTGGAGATGGAGAAGGGTGTAATCATCAATGATATAATCCAGAAATGGATATTTACAGTGTTTATATATATAGCAAGGGAGAGATGATATGTACAAGTGAATGATCAAGTTTATAATATTTTTGGCAAAATTGGAAAGAGTTTACGGACTTTAGCAGACCATGTACCGATTTGTTTCATGCGAAAGAAAAGGAGCAGGGTGAGTGGTTCTGGATTTGAGGTCTGGTTTTGAGCAGAGTAAAAATAGACGTGCAAAGCGAGAAATTACAAGGGGTTCCATCTTCGGGTATTAGAATCTAATTGTACCACATTAACGTTGTAGACGAATATTTAAAATCTCGGACTAATTCGTTTTAAGATATAACCTTATATTTCTTGTCACTTACAATATAATCAGCAGAACCAAAAATCTTTTGTATTTTTATGATAACAACAACAAAATAATTTAGTATTATCATAACCATGATATATTAATAATGTCATTGTTGAAGGGCGCGTCATAATTTGTTTACACTTGCTTGTTGCCTTTGGATACGCTAAATGGGGAGTTGAATTTTGATTTATACAATGATTTAAAGTTTTAAAGTTGAAGTTATTTAAGATGGCTGCTGAATTATTTGAAATATTCAACGTCTCATCTAATTTCTGTTTACGATTAGTGATCAGTTGCTTTTTGCACGTTCCTTTCGCGAATAAAGGCTGCAATTGGTGGAATATTAAGAGAAAGAAAAAAAAAAAGGAAAGTAGAAAATCGAAAATTGGAAAGTAGTCAATTTATCACACCGTTAAAGAAAAAAAAAATTATATATCACTCATTTTTTCATCATCTTTTTATCACCTTCTATACATGGCATGCCAATTAAACAGTATCTTTATTTATCTTTCTTCTTTTTAATTATTTTTTCTCTCTTCTTAATTTCTTTCTCTCCCTCTTAATTAATATTTACTCAAATTTTTTTCTCTCTCTTAATTAATATTTACTCAATTTTTTTTCTTTAATTATATTAGACAGTATCACTTTTTAACAAAAATTAAACTTTTCTTAGTTCCCAACCCATTGCTAACTTTAAGAAATCTTCATCTTCTTCTTCTCGAGTCAAAATTGGTGAGTTTTGTTTAAATTCAAAAAGAGAGTTTCCTGCGCTTGTCCCAAAGTCGGAAAAGAATCAATATAAATCGAAAAACTTCTTTAGAAAATGACCCAAAACGTGCAATTAACATTGGCTTCAATTTCATGAAAGCACTGTCCTTGGACGGCAATAAAATGAATAAACTTCATATTTTCCGTTCCTAAGACTAAGGATCAAGAGGCTTTTCCCTTTTCTTTAAACAATTGTTTGTTATCCTGATGCAATAATGTAATAAATTTAAAGTATTCAGCTTATCTTATTTAGCAATATAATTATCACGATTCAAAACTTGCGAATAAAAACATAAGAGGAAGAAATATGTGTAAATTTTTTCAATTCAAGATATCAGTTATATCAATTGGGTATGACATAATTTGAGGATATATGGTTTGGAGCAAATATTCAATCAAATCTATTTACTTTGTAGAAAGACCATTGTGAATTTGAAAAAGATTGAAATTACATTTTGAATAAGGCCTATTAAGAACCCACCATTTCCGAACAAGATGAAGAGTTCTTAAAAATAGCAATGGGTTGGGATCTAAGAAAGTTTCATTTTGGTTAAAAGTGATATTGGATCTGATATAGTTAAAGAAAGAATAAAATATTTGAGTAAATATTGATTAAGAGAGAGAAAAAGATTTGAGTAAGTATTAATTAAGAGAGAGAGAGAGAGAGAGAGAGAGAAAATAAAAAAAAAAAAGAAAAAGAAATAAAAATATTATCTAGTTGGCATGTCATGTGAGGCTCCATATAAGAGGTGATTGAAGGGCGATAGAAAAAGAGGTGATATATAGCATTACTTAGAAAAAAAATATCCCAAAAAACAAAGAAAATAAAAATGCCAAAATTGGGTATGGATTCTCTCCTTAGTTCATTCTCTCGTTTTGTAAATGAAGTGTATTATTTATTATTAGATTTTGTCATTTTAAATTTTAACCATTAGATCTGGAGTAATAAATAATCATTTGTAAATAAATAAAAAAACACGGTTTAAGTGGGTGAGATTTAAAAGGAATATATTTCATGACCCGTAGTATATACCTTATTTAAAAAAATGTGAGAAATAGAATCATCGAAGGAAAGGATCCAAACGTGTAAAAGAAGTGGATAACTATATTATAATAAATTAATTCAGACAATAACTAATTAAGGAATAAGACAATAAGTCCCCTCTAGTTTAATAATTATCAGCATCAGTTAAACACTTAATAGACTATTGATGCTGTCATTTAATCCCAATAAACAGAAAGAAGGAGAAGCTTCATTCCATTGTAACTTTCTTCCTGCTGAAACAAGGTAAATGAAGCTTCATATATTGTCGTATACTTTGACAAGAGAAAATTCCTTGAAAATAAACTATTCGTCGTTTATAAAAATGGAGTGTAATAAAATGCCACATGCATGCCTCGGTAGATTATTATCATGTCACTAGATAAATATCAAACGGTATTAAAAAATAAAATATTCAAATTAATACTATAGTTCAAACTCATAATCTTTTATTACAAATATATTATTATTAATTATTTTACCCAACTTTTGAGTACAATTTAGTAACCTACGTACGTTTGCCATGCTTGGATCATATCAAGAACAGCATACCTTAAGCAGTAAAAATTGTAATGGATAGCACAAAATTAGAACGTGCCTTAGTGGGATTCTCGACCGTGGCTTATTTTAGTTGTTTCTTTGAAGGCTTAATTTCTTGCCATCACATACGCCTGATAGCACCTTCAAATGTATTCTTGTACTTTACTACAATTGTTTTGTTACTTCAGGAGCCATGATACATTATCAGATTGTTACATTAACAAGTTT
The DNA here is from genome assembly GCA_037974665.1 of Ehretia macrophylla. Taxonomy (NCBI): domain Eukaryota; kingdom Viridiplantae; phylum Streptophyta; class Magnoliopsida; order Boraginales; family Ehretiaceae; genus Ehretia; species Ehretia macrophylla. The sequence continues at coordinate 49,792,230 of CM075766.1, forward strand.
CAGTGTTCAATTCGAAGCTTGAAGTTAGCGAAAAGTTCCTGAAGTGTAAAACAGGAACTTGAACGACAATAATGCTCAATTTAAAAAAACATCATTGTTAAGATAAGAATCTACACCACTCGCAATTTCGATGAACCTGCCAAATGAAAACTGCGTGACTATATTTTGAGAGATAAATCCGATACTCAAGTCAATAATTTTGATTTAAGTAAAATAAACAAATATAAGAGTTGTGAGCTAAAGAGTAACCATCCTTTTACCATAAGCCTTCCTCGGGTACTTATAAAGATGGAGAATGACATTTCCAATGTGTTTGGACCATTTTGGTAGGAGTAATGATGCCGGAATGGTGCCTAATATGGATTTGGCTTGTTTGGTTAGTCATCATTTATGTGATGAGACACTTATGGAGGAAGTTCACCATACCGTGTGTTAGGGAGTAGTTGAGCTCGGCTTAAGTGGGAAAGATCGATCTAGAAACTTTCAAACTCTATCGTTTTTTGAGTCTGACAGATGTCAAATTTTTAGTCTTTCCATGTTAGTTTCTACTTTTTGCCATGTCAATCATGTTGACAACAATGAGCTGAGTATTAGTTGAAAAGCTGTCGTGAATCACTAAGAAGTTGAATCACTTCATCAACTCTATGCATATCATGAGATATAGACGCATATGTTGCAGCATTAGGGGGAGACTCCACTTGTGTAGTTGTTTTAGGGGTTTTATTCTTGGTATGTTGATTTTAATTTTGGATAAAAGAAGACAATAACGTTAAACAACTAACACCTAATATGAATATGTGTCTGATTCTTTAGATCAATTTGTGACCCCACTTAATGAGATAACTCCACTTAGTAAATTAAGAGTTGATTTGATTCGGCCAAAAAATAAAAAGATATCTATACAACTATATATTATAAATCAAGACCAGCGCTTCAGTGTGGCTCTCCAAATTGATTATGGTACAAGATTATTATTATTATTAGTATTATTTTAAGAGAGACTTAAGTCAATTTATATAAAATTAATATTGAGAACTCTTACACTTAAAGCGAAGGGGAAGGTGAGGAGGAGAAGGAGGCAGAAGACATGGTTAAAGGGGACGTTTGAGAGAGAGAATTAGAAGATGTGTTTCAATCTAAATCTGACTCTAACGCTAATTCTGATAAGATTTGAGAGAAAGAAAGATGTATTGCAATCCAAATCTGACTCTATCTAACTCTGTCTGACTCTATCTGACTCTGCCCCTTTAGTCAAAGGTTCTTCATTATTTATAGACAAACCATTACAAAGCTTAATAATATAAACCGGAATCTTTACTATTTCTGACAAGGACTAAAGCAGTTTCCTTTAATAAAGGAAAAGCTGACATGACATAAAGAGATTCCTAATAATTCACAATAAGACAAACCTGAAGCGACAAAAGCGGTTTCCTTTAATAAAGGAAGTCTCACTTATTACAAACAGACAAACGAGACATGATTAAAAGGGAATCTGAAGTGACAAAAGATTCCTGTCATATCCTATTATTACAACATGACAAACCTAATTACAAAACACGAAGCTTCATCATGGGGTCCACTCGGAATTCCTGGAATCCTGTCTGCAATGAGTCATGTCTCGTTTGTCTGTTTGTAATAAGTGAGATTTCCTTTATTAAAGGAAACCGCTTTTGTCACGTCAGGTTTGTTTTATTGTGAATTATTAGGAATCTTTTTATGTCATGTCAGCTTTTCCTTTATTAAAAGAAGCTGTTTTAGTCCTTATCAGGAATAGTGAAGATTTCGCTTTGTATTATTAGGTTTTGTATTGGTTTGCTTATAAATAATGAAGAACCCCTGACTAAAGGGGCAGAGTCAGATAGAGTCAGACAGAGTCAGATAGAGTCAGATTTGGATTGCAATACATCTTTTTTTCTCTCAAATCTTATCAGAATTAGCGTTAGAGTCAGATTTAGATTGAAACATATCTTCTAATTCTCTCTCTAAAACGTCCCCTTTAACCATGTCTTTTGCCTCCTTCTCCTTACCTTCTCTTTAGTGGTATCAGAGCCTAGTTAACTGCAGCACTTCCCTATTCTGGTATTGAAGGTCTTAAACTATACTTGTGTGTTGAACACTAGAGTCTTTGGCAATAGGGCAATAGCCGTTAAAGAGTGAATGAAAGGCGCAGTAAGTCCCGCAGTAAGTCCAGTTGTGACCAATGTATCCACCATGGCTGATATTCCCTTGCCAGAACAAGAAGTTGTTGCTAACAACTCTGAAGTCACTTCTTTTGATCATTCCGCATCTCATTATGAGGTAGACATAACCCAAACACCTCAATCTACCAAACCAGGAGAACTCTTCAAACTCTCTCCGTTAAACACATACTCATATTACCAAACTTCCCAACTTACACAAAAGTTCAAATCTCTATTACCTACCAAGCCAGCAGCCCTTACAACAGTGTATAAATCCTCTACAGTATCTGTACAATCTGTATCCCCTTCCGGACAAGTTCGTTCTTGGAACAGTGTCAACATGATCAACATGCAGAAATCTTCTTCAGAGAAGCATTATCTTGATTCACACGAGTTCAAAAGAAAACGAGAATGACTCGCTGAAAAGCTCAAATAGCCAGCTAAGCCGAAGAAGCAGTCCTCTCATCCTTGAAAGCATAACCCAAAACCAGATCATGCAGTCTGGATACCAAGTGGAAATTGCGAAAAAGCTTATTGGGTTGATCTCACACCACCTCTTCATTATCTCTCCAAAGAGAAATTATCCCAACTGGGTGGGGTGATGAAGACGAGAAAAAAGGTCATAGTGAAATTTCCTCAATCATTTTGTCCTTTGATTCCTTTGATCCATTTGAAAAGGATTCATCATCTCAGACGATTCCACCATACAAATGACCAGTTCTTATGCAGACCCCTGTGACTCCGTTCTACACGGATACCACAAGAACACGTACACACAACCCTGTACAAACTAATCCTGATGATTCAGAAGCAACCAGCCCAAGCAGGAGAACACCGGAACCAAACACAAGCACAAGTCCCACAGGTTCCATAACAGCAACCTCAGAGACAACAAAACATTGAATGAAAAGTTTCCATCCCATAAGCTCCAGATCACAAGCAATTCTGGAACATTGATGCAATTCCTCCTGATAACAGACTCAAATATCTTGAAAAAATGGATGCATGGATAAATGGAGAATCTCTCCAAAATCCTACTCTTGAGATAAAAGATATCATTGACCGTCTTGTTGCTGCTTTTACAGGATCACTTCGTAGTTGGTGGACAAGGATGCTGACAGAAGAAGAAAGACATATCATCCTCACAGATACAGATCCTATCCAGATGTTTCTAAGATGTCTACAAACCATTTTCGCAGGACAAACAGCCTAGGAGATTGAGAAAACAGAAAATGAGTTCTTACTCAACAAATGCTGTGATGTTGCAAAACTTGGAGATTACTATCTCAGACAGGAAGCTCTGTATTTTATCTTTGGAAAAAATACAGAAACCATCAAGAAGGCGTTCGTCTTTAACATGCTACAACCACTTCCTGAATTGTTCGAAACAGAGTTCAAACGAGCCAATATTGCAGATCTAAGACATGTGAGTCTTGCTCACTTGTACCAGATGGCCAGAAAGCTCATTCAAGATTAGTGCGAGTTCAAACGACTTGGCAAACTTCTCAAAAGCAACGAGCAGAAAATAATGGATACCTTTTGCAGAAACGATTTCCAAAAGTTTGGCTGTTACACTCACAACTACTCTCTATGTTCGTGTCACAAATACAAGAGGCATAAACATCAAAAAAGGTTTCACAAGTCCAGAAAACCTTTCAAGAAGTTCAGATTTGTGAAGAAAAGAGCAAAACCTTCCTCTTCCACTAAATGTTTTCTTTGTGGAAAGAAATGATATTTTGCAAAGGATTGTTACCTCAAGAAGTCCAAGAAGCTACCAGCAAAACTTGTCCAGTTTATCTCAAATCAAAACTTTGATGACCAGCTATACACATGGACTTCCGAACCAGATCAACCCGTCCTTAACCTTGATATAGCCTCATCCTCATATCTCACCTCAGAATCCGATTCCTCAGATTCAGAACCAAACCTCTCTATAGCCAAAATACACAAAACCACTGAACAACCAATCCTTACCACTTCCAAAGCTACCTTTACCCCATGACAGATCTATAAGTCATACATAAAGCTTGTTGTAAATCCTCCAGGATATGTTCCTATTACCGTTACTGCACTTCTAGACAGAGGTTCATGTATTTATTTCATGAAATCCAAGTGTCTTCCTCCTAAATTTTGGATTTCCTCCAGAGCAACCTTTACCACTGCTTCTGGTAGTGGATTTGCAAGCGAAGCACATTCCATGACCATTCCCATACACTTATCCCCAGATGTCTCAGTTCGACATAGCTTTTACCAGTATGATCAATGTTGTGAAGACATTCTCCTAGGAATGGATTTCCTCACCTTACTTGCTTCATTCTCATTTCAGACAGATGGTTTCCAATTCCTGCATAATCAGTATACCCCTTGGGTATCCTTACAGAAATTGGCCTCACAAGTTTTAGCCATTCAAGATGATGAATTTGCTGAAGAAAGAAGCCACCTCCTTTCCTGTTGTAGTGATCTTCCAAACAAGTTTTGGGAAAGAGAGAAATGTAACGCCCCGATTCCTCACGGAACCGGGACTTCTATTAACCATACTAATCACAACCCAATTCCAACCCGGACTCAAAATTTTAGGGAAAACGGACAGAGTCTCCCCTGTACCGTGGACATTCTGGAAACCTGTAAGCATTCAAATAAAACACGAAGCAAAAGGAACAACATTTCTAATTGAAATCCCAACTTTAAGACCATCCGAGCCTTAAGCAACACAAGACAATATAAACACATACAAGCATGCAACCATAGTCATAAAATCTTTGTCTTCATTCGCTTATCATACCATTCTTTGTTAGCAATTAAATATTCTTAGAAATTAAAGCCAACAATACATCCGTTCATTCACACCCAAGCATGCAACGTAGCTAGAAGCAGAAGCATAAGTTATTACATGCCACAATTCCATAACATTTACTACATCCACTTAGCTTTCAAATTTGTAACTACTCAAATATATATACATAAGCCATTAGGCTCCAAAATAGAACAAAAAGTAGACAAGCAAGGTCTTCTACAATTTAGCAAGCAATTACTCCAATCTCAAGTAATAGTACACAGCAACCAAGGCAACTCCTCCAACTGCATCACCTGAAACATGTTTAGCGAGGTATGAGCAATCACAATTGCCCAGTGAGGGATAAGGTCTACCGGGGACGTGCAATGCAGCAACTTAACACAATTAATATAATAGATAAACAGTGAATAACATTCTAATACCACATTTTAAAAGGTTACAATCGATAACCCTTATCACTCTAAATCTTCAATCCCCGATCCACGAACCACGATCTCAATTTCGATATGCCGGTATCCCTTACACCAATGGGTACTCCGGATGTACCCGATCCTACGACCCAGCACCCCCTAGCAATCTCCGAACCAGGCGAGTGAGGGAATAGCAGACGGAGCTAAGGCAACCAACACTGGCAAGCCCGATGCCGCCCAGCGAGGCCATCGCATCCGCCGCGACAATGAGGTTGCGCAACCACGATGCAATGCAAGAATGATAACAATGACAATATAATCAGTAAACACATTTAAGGACAAAAAGTAGGTTGTCCTCGCACCAAGTTACAATTTAGCAACAATAAACATATATCAATTGCGCAATTATACTAAACAATATACTCTTTTAGCAAGAAAATAAACTATAATGCACGTAAGGATGCAGGTCCCTCACCTCTACCGAGTTCCAAGATGTAAGTTTGAATCATATCATTTCCAGTCACCTTGAACCTATGAGCAAACATTACTTCAATTACTCTTTAACTACAACATTCATTAATTATTCAGCTAGGTTAGCTAACTCATAACTTTGCTTATTTACCATATATACAATATCTATTAGAATTCTATTTTTAACAAAATGTCACTTTTATATACTTTAACTTAACATATATTCCAAGTAGCCATTTCCCACAACATAACTCATATAATTATAAGCAACACGGTATTATAAACAAGATACAAACATATTTTAATGAAGTAGCTATACAACTTATTTCATGAAACTTCTCCAAACAACTACATATTACATACCATTACCATTTAAACTCTTATTTAAATCATTTAAAAGTCAACTATAATAACTACATCAATTCAAATAACCAACTAAGCACCAAGCTCAACTAATTCACATAAAATCCCATTAAAACCTTTCCACATGCTTAGTATTTAGGTCATAAACTTCATACTTATACAACATATAACTCAATCATGATCAATTAGAGCAAATATAACAATATAATAACTACTAATGCAACTAATTCAAGTAATTCACAAGAAATCCAACAAATCTCCTTCTAAATGCTTACAAAACAAGCTCTAAACTTCACACAAAATAACGAACCTCAAATCTAACTATACTACATCTCTAATGACACTTTATGGCACAATTTAAGCCCTTGAAATCTCACTTTAAAGTACAATTACCCGAAAAGTCCGAATTTGCCTCTTCATGCATTACGCTACAAGTACTCTAATCGGAGCTCAACTAAGCGAAGCGAATACATTCTTAGCACCTCCTCACTTACTAGACACTAGCCCTAATGCCCGAACGCACCCGGATTCACTTTCAACCCAAAACCCCTTTGTTAATCTTTGCTATTAAGCCCCAAACCGAAATGCAAGGTTCAAGATTCCCAAACAAGTTATCCTATCCTTCAAACCACACCTTATGGCACCCCAAGGACTCTTGAGTTCACCCGTTAAACCTCGTTTACCATTAAATCCCTGATTTCCTCTTTGTGCGTTTACACTACAAGTACCAATTTCGGAACCCAAACAAGCGAAACGAAGGCACTTCTAAAGCTTCAATACTTAATAAAGACTAGCCATAACCTCGAAACGTGCCCGGATTTGAGTTAACCCCGAAATCCCTTATTAAAGTAGCTTAATTTGATCAAATTATTCAAATTTTGTACATGGCAAGTGCAACTAACATTTTTTTCACGCTCAAGGACCTAATTAGCAACTACTAGAAGCATTGAATCAAATTAAATTGCACAAATTTTCAGAACCCTAGAAATTTCACTATTTATCATCTTCTCCAAAGCTCCAACTCCATTTTCAACCATTCAAAATGCTATCTAACCACAAAAGTATGCTCTATGATCATTAATAAGAGTAATTTAAGCATAAACAAGCATAACCAAGTAATATCTCAACAAATCCCTAAAAAAAATAAAGTTTAGGTGCAAAATTTTCAAATACAAAAATAAGATGAAATTCTTACCACACAAGGCTAGAGAAGCTTGAAAAAGGTGTAAACATGTTCAAGAACTCAAGATTCAAGCTTGGAATGGATGGAAATGACCAACTATAGCAAATTTGTAAGAAAAATTTACTATTTCCGTAACTATTTTTTGGCCATTTTTTGACTCTTTTTTTTTTTTTGTTCTTGGCTTATATTATTCTCATGAAAAGGTCAAATGGTAGGTCAAATAATTAAGGCATTTTAGTAAGGGCAAAAGGGTTATTTGGGTGATCAAATTTCAGCAAAACAAATGCCAAAAATCTGAAAAAAATCTGGAAAAAAAAAATCCCGCTGGTACTATTCATCAGACATTTTGCGAATTTTTTCCCGTTGATCCCGATATGCAATGTACGCATGGTAAGGGGCTGTAGTCCCCTAAAAATATGTTGTATTTTATAAAAATATAAAATGCATGAAAAGAAACAATTGAATTTATTAAAATATGGAAAATAAAAAATAAAAAGTAATTAGCTAAGTTACATCCAAATTAACCATTTAATGAATGCAATTAATGAAGTGCTAGGTTCAGGGTGTCACAAGAAACACTTTGTCTCTCTACCTTACAAAGAAAATTGGCATATGCCACACCAAACTGCCTCTCATCCAGGAATGCCAAAAGATGAAGATCTTTGTCAAGCTGAAATTCAGACACTACTTGAGCAAGGTCTCATCCGACCATCCAGATCTCCATGGGCAAGTCATGCATTTTATGTCAACAAAATATATGAACAAGTCCGAGGAAAGAAAAAATTGGTGATAGATTATCGACAACTCAATGATCAATTGCAGGATATCAGATACCCTATTCCAAGAAAGGAACAACTCCTTCAGAAGCTGTCCAAAGCCAAATTTTTTTCCAAATTTGATATGAAATCTGGATTTTGGCAGATTGGTATTACTGAAGCTGATAGATTCAAAACTGCTTTTGTTGTTCCACAGGGTTATTATGAATGGAATGTCATGCCATTCGGTCTCAAGAATGCACCATCCCAGTTCCAACACAGAATAGATGATGTGTACCGACCCCTTGCACAACACTGTATTGTCTACATTGATGATGTTTTGGTATTCAGTAACACAGCTGAAGAACACCACCAGCATCTCCGACAATTCCAGGAACTAACCTACCAGCATGGATTAGTTCTTGTTGAATCCAAGATGAAAATTGGTCTCAATGCTATTGATTTTCTTGGTTTGCAGATAAGAGAATGACACATTCTCTTACAGGACCACATATCAAGTAAAGTCCTCAACTTTCCTGATGAACTCAGAACTGTTACACAGATCCAGCATATCCTTGGCCTCATCAATTATGCCTCATCGCATGTCCCATCATTGGCCAACTACACCAGCCAGATTTCCAAGTACCTCTGAAAATCCAACATTGGAAATTGGTCTCCAGAAGCCACAATTGCAGTTCAGAAGCTAAAAGAGTTATGCAAGACACTTCCTCTTCTCAAGATCCCAGGTCCAAGACAACTCATTTTGCAGACTGATGCTTCTCTTGATTTTTGGACAGCAGTTCTCATTGAAGAAGACAATGGACACAGACAAGTCTGTGGTTACAAATCAGGATCTTTTATGCCACTACAGCGCAATTATCTCTCTTTCAAAAGAGAAGTTCTTGCAGTTATTCAGGAAATCAAAAAATTCAAGTTTTATCTTGCTCAGAATCCTTTTATTATTGAAACAGATTTTAAAGGATTTCAGGGAGTTCTCAAAAGAAAGCAGAATGATATTCCGGATCCACAAGTCATCCGATGGATAGAATGGATTTCCCAGTTCAATTGGACAATGTGACACATCCCAGGCAAAGAGAATATCCTTGCTTATTTTCTCTCTCGCACAACACCATCCGAGAAAGCTATATGTATGGTAAATCCAGATGGTCGCACACTCTCATCTTCCCTTGTTCCAGGCCTTCTTCCAAGAAAGGAACAACTCCTTTAGAAGCTGTCCAAAGCCAAGGGGAAGGTGAGGAGAAGGAGGCAGAAGACATGATTAAAGGGGACGTTTGAGAGAGAGAATTAGAAGATGTGTTTCAATCTAAATCTGACTCTAACGCTAATTCTGATAAGATTTGAGAGAAAGAAAGATGTATTGCAATCCAAATCTGACTCTATCTGACTCTGTCTGACTCTGTTTGACTCTATTTGACTCTACCCTTTTACTCGGAGGTTCTTCCTTATTTATAGGCAAACCATTACAAAGTCTAATAATACAAAGCGGAATCTTCACTATTCCTGACAAGGACTAAAGCAGTTTCCTTTAATAAAGGAAAAGCTGACATGACATAAAGAGATTCTTAATAATTCACAATAAGACAAACCTGACGTGACAAAAGCAGTTTCCTCTAATAAAGGAAATCTCACTTATTACAAACAGACAAACGAGACATGACTTAAAGGGAATCTGAAGTGACAAAAGATTCCGGTCATATCCTATTATTACAACATGACAAGCCTATTTACAAAACACGAAGCTTCATCATGGGGTTCACCTGAAATTCCTGGAATCCTGTCTGCAATGAGTCACTATCTGTCATTATTGAGATCGATATCATCCCACTCCTGACTGTTTTGGCTAAGATCTCCCCCCACGGGTCGTAGTTAGACCCAAGGTCTGTAGTGGAATAGCCATCTTCTTGAGAAAAATTCTAGAAGGCAAGAAGATGCTCATGAAAAGTGGGGCTATCAGGAAAGCGGACATGCCAAAATTCTCGGGGATCAGAAACATCTAGACCATGAGCTCTAGCAGTGGCTCTCTTGACAGTAAGACATTGTTCCCAAGAAATAAAATATTCCCAAGGCTCTTGTCGGAGGTGAAAATGGTTGATTGGAATGATGGTTGACGGAATGACACGATTCCAAACATCTGTGAGGCGAATGATGAAAACCTGTTGGTGCTGAATAATTTGACCGGTGATGAGTGTTGGAGGATCAAATAACTGGAACACCTGTGAGAATAGCTTGATAAAGCGGGACTGCGGAAACACACGAACATGTCTCTGAATGAGTTCCGGATTAAAAAGAACTGCCATAGGATAATAATTAAGCCAATACCAAAGATACAAAAATTGCATCTTTGAAAAGTCATAATTATTGAAATCAAGAACTGTATCCCATGGTTCTTCATGCTAGGGATTGTGACGAACAACGTTGCGAACATAATAGACAGAGGATAATAGATCAATAATTTGTCTGAGCTTGATCTCAACAAATTCCTCAAAGAAATCAGTGATTTGACTACGTGCGAACGCTCGTAGGATTTTGAGTTGAAGCTCCTCAGGAAGGGCTGCGAGAAATTGTTCCTATTGATCTAGACTCAAATCATAAAATGTCTAAGACTGGCCATCAGTGAGATCTGGATTTGAGCTGGAACTGCTTGGAATAAGACATGGAACAAGGGAAGATGGGAGTGTGCAACCATCTGGATTTACCATGCATACAACTTTCTCGGATGGTATTGTGCGAGAGAGAAAATCAGCAAGGATATTCTCTTTGCCTGGGATGTGTCGCATTGTCCAATTGAACTGGGAAATCCATTCTATCCACCGGATGAGTTGTGGATCCGGAATATCATTCTGCTTTCTTTTGAGAACTACCTGAAATCCTTTAAAATCTGTTTCAATAATAAAAGGATTTTGAGCAAGATAAAACTTGAATTTTTTGATTCCCTGAATAACTACAAGAACTTTTCTTTTGAAAGAGGGATAATTGCGCTGTGCTGGCGTGAAAGATCCTGATTTGTAACAACAGATTTATCTGTGTCCATTGTCTTCTTCAATGAGAACTGCTGCCCAAAAATCAAGGGAAGTATCAGCCTGCAAAATGAGTTGTCTTGGACCTGGGATCTTGAGAGGAGGAAGTGCCTTGCATAACTCTTTTAGCTACTGAACTGCAACTGTGGCTTCTGGAGACCAATTTCCAATGTTGGATTTTCGGAGGTACTTGGAAATCTGGCTAGTGTAGTTGGCCAATGATGGGACATGCGATGAGGCATAATTGATGAGACCAAGGAACTGCTGGATCTGTGTAACAGTTCTGAGTTCATCAGGAAAGTCGAGGACTTTACTTGATATGTGGTCATGTAAGAGAATGTGTCATTCTCTTATCTGCAAACCAAGAAAATCAATAGCATTTAGACCAATTTTCATCTTGGATTCAACTAGAACTAATTCATGCTGGTAGGTTAGTTCCTGGAATTGTCGGGATGCTGGTGGTGTTCTTCAGCTGTGTTACTGAATACCAAAACATCATCAATGTAGATAATACAGTGTTGCGCAAGGGGTCAATACACATCATCCATTCTGTGTTGGAACTCGGACGGTGCATTCTTGAGACCGAATGACATAACATTCCATTCATAATGACCCTGTGGAACAACAAAAGCAGTTTTGAATCTATCAGCTTCAGTAATACCAATCTGCCAAAATTCAGATTTCATATCAAATTTGGAAAATAATTTGGCTTTGGACAGCTTCTGAAAGAGTTGTTCCTTTCTTGGAAGAGGGTATCTGATATCCTGCAATTGATTATTGAGTTGGCGATAATCTATCACCAATATTTTCTTTCCTCGGACTTGTTCAGATCTTTTGTTGACATAAAATGCATGACTTACCCATGGAGATCTGGATGGTCGGATGAGACATTGCTCAAGTAGTGTCTGAATTTCAGTTTGACAAAGATCTTCATCTTTTGGCATTCCTGGATGAGAGGCGGTTTGATGTGGCATCTGCCAATTTTCTCTGTAAGGTAGAGAGACGAAGTGTTTCTCTCTTTCCCAAAACTTGTTTGGAAGATCATCGCAACAGGAAAGGAGGAGGCTTCTTTCTTCAGCAAATTCATCATCTTGAATGGCTGAAACTTGTGAGGGCAATTTTTGTAAGGATACCCAAGGGGTATACTGATTATGCAGGAATTGGAAACCACCTGTCTGAAATGAGAATGGAGCAAGTAAGGTGAGAAAATCCATTCCTAAAAGAATATATTCACAGCATTGATCATACTGGTAAAAGCTATGTCAAATTGAGACATCTGGGGATAAGTGTATGGGAATGGTCATGGAATGTGCTTCACTTGCAAATCCACTACCAGAAGCAGTAGTAAAGGTTGCTCTGGAGGAAATTCAAAATTCAGGAGGAAAACACTTGGATTTCATGAAAGAAATACATGAACCTGTGTCTAGAAGTGTAGTAACGGTAATAGGAACATATCCTGGAGGATTTACAACAAGTTTTATGTATGGCTTATAGATCTGTCCTGGGATAAAGGTAGCTTTGGAAGTGGTAAGGATTGGTTGTTCAGTGGTTTTGTGTATTTTGGCTATGGAATGGTTTGGTTTTGAATCAGAGGATTCAGATTCTGAGGTAAGATCTGAGAATGATTAAGGACGGCTTGATCTGGTTCGGAAGTCCATGTGTATAGCTGGTCATCAAAGTTTTGAGTTGAGATGAACTTGACAAGTTTTGCTAGTAGCTTCTTGGACTTCTTGAGGTAACAATCATTTGCAAAATGTCATTTCTTTCCACAAAGAAAACATTTAGTGGAAGAGGAAGGTTTTGCTCTTTTCTTCACAAATCTGAACTTCTTGAAAGGTTTTCTGGACTTGTGAAACCTTTTCTGATGTTTGTACCTCTTGTATTTGTGACACGAACATAGAGAGTAGCTGTGAGTGTGACAACCAAACTTTTGAAATTTTTTTTTGCAAAAGGTATCCATTGTTTTCTGCTCGTTGCTTTTGAGAAGTTTGCTAAGTCGTTTGGACTCGCACTGATCTTGAATGAGCTTTCTAGCCATCAGGTACAAGTGAACAAGACTCACATATCTTAGATCTGTAATATTGGCTCATTTGAACTCTGTTTCGAGCAATTCAGGAAGTGGTTATGACATGTTAAAGACGAACACCTTCTTGATGGTTTCTATAATTTTTCCAAAGATAAAACACAAAGCTTCCTGTTTGAGATAGTAATCTCCAAGTTTTGCAACATCACAGCATTTGTTGAGTAAGAACTCATTTTCTGCTTTCTCAATCTCCTGGGCTGTTTGTCCTACGAAAATGGTTCGTAGACATCTTAGAAACATCTGGATAGGATCTGTATCTGTGAGGATGATCTGTCTTTCTTCTTCTGTCAGCATCCTTGTCCACCAACTACGAAGTGATCCTGTAAAAGCAGCAACAAGACGGTCAATGATATCTTTTATCTCAAGACTAGGATTTCTGAGAGATTCTCCATTTATCCATGCTTCTATTTTCTAAAGATATTTGAGTCTGTCATCAGGAGGAATTGCATCAATGTTCCAGAATTGCTTGTGATCTGGAGCATATGGGATGGAAACTTTTCCTTCAATGTTTTGTTGTCTCTAAGGTTGCTGTTGTGGAACCTATGGGACTTGTGCTTGTGTTTGGTTCTGGTGTTCTCCTGCTTGGGAAGTTTTTCCTTGGTCACTAGTTGCTTCTGAATCATCAGGATTAGTTTGTACAGGGTTGTGTGTACGTGTTCTTGTGGTGTCTGTGTAGAATGGAGTTACAGGGGTCTGCATAAGAACTGGCCCTTTGTATGGTGGAATCGTCTGAGAGGATGAATCCTTTTCAAACGGATCAAAGGAATCAAAGAACGAAATGACTGAGAAAATTTCATTAGGGCCTTTTTTCTCGTCTTCATCACCCCACCCAGTTGGGATAATTTTCTCTTTGGAGAGATAATGAGGAGGTGGTGTGAGATCAACCCACTAAGCTTTTTCACAATTTCCACTTGGTATCCAGACTGCATGATCTGGCTTTGTGTTATGCTTCCAAGGATGAGAGGACTGGTACTTCAACTTAGCTGGTTGTTTGAGCTTTTCAGCGAGTCGTTCTCGTTTTCTTTTGAACTTGTTTGAATCAAGATAATGCTTCTCTGAAGAAGATTTCTGCATGTTGATCATGTTGACACTGTTCCAAGAATGAACTTGTCCGGAAGGGTTCCGAACTGGAGCTGCCTTCTGAAGCTTTTTCCAGTTAATAGGAGTCTGTTGTTGATATCTGTGGTTTCTGTGGATAGCCTTATGGAGGTCATTATATTGGTCATTACAACCTTGTCTGAGATGATCATGTGCTTCTTTTGTCCATGCAACATGGTCTCTGAGATCTGACCATATTTTTTCAATGGCAGCATTCTGGGCTTTTGCATTCATGTTACCCCAATTAATTGCTGACTCAATTGGTCCAACATCTTCTGGCTTGGTTTTGGTAACTTGCCATTTACCAACATAAGCATTGGTTGTTTCTCCTGTGCAATAAATGTCTTCAGGAAAATTAACATAACAGACATATCTAGAGGACCTAGATCTGGTAGCAAAGGGTTTTCTGACACAGTGTGGAAAGGACTGAGGATGTCCAGCAAGTTGGCATTTTTCACATGGTTCAACTGGTTGGGATTCTGTTGGAAATGATATGGCTACACGACCTGGTTCTAGAGGATGTCTAGAGATTCTTGGTGAATCATGGATGATTGGTCGGTTATGGCTTCTTTCATAATCATTTTTCTAACGAGGAAGGAAAGTCAGTTCATGTTTGGTGTAGATTTTTGGTTGGGTAACATTACTATCACCTAATACGTGGACTCGAGGCTTACATTTGTGGTCCATGGAAAAGAGATGGGTTTGGACTTTATAGGTCATAGAATGATGGAGTGCTACAACAGTTTCATTTGGGTTCATATTAGCTCCATAAAGTTGGATAAGGACCTGTATGGTTTGAGAAAGGGTAGGACGGAAAAGATCAAGGGTGAAGTTTGGTTCAACCTGGATAAGGACATGGCCATTGTGAAAACCTGCTTCAACGGCACAGATGAGTGCATCATCAAACATACGCCACCTGGTATCTAGTAAAGAGACTAGACATGAAACATTTTTTCCGGCAAGGAAACTAGGCTGTAAGGCTAGACGAATGGCTCCAAGGTGTAAACCTTTGTAACCTTTATGTCTATATCTACGGAGATCAAGTTCAGAAAGTATGAGAAGATAGGTTTCTGAGCAGGAAAAGGATACGGATTGTACAGATACTGTAGAGGATTTGTACACGGCTGTAAGGGCTGCTGGCTTGGTAGGTAATAGAGATTTGAACTTTTGTGTAAGTTGGGAAGTTTGGTAATATGAGTATGTGTTTAACGGAGAGAGTTTGAAGAGTTCTCCTGGTTTGGTAGATTGAGGTGTTTGGGTTATGTCTACCTCATAATGAGATGCGGAAGGATCAAAAGAAGTGACTTCAGAGTTGTTAGCAACAACTTCTTGTTCTGGCAGGGGAATATCAGCCATGGTGGATACACTGGTCACAACTGGACTTACTGCGGGACTTACTGCGCCTTTCATTCACTCTTTAACGGCTATTGCCCTATTGCCAAAGACTCTAGTGTTCAACACACAAGTATAGTTTAAGACCTTCAATACCAGAATAGGGAAGTGCTGCAGTTAACTAGGCTCTGAGACAACTAAGGGAAAGGTGAGGAGAAGGAGGCAGAAGACATGGTTAAGGGGAAGATGATGAGAAGAAGGCAGAAGACATGGTTCAAGGGGATGTTTGAGAGAGAGAATTAGAAGATGTGTTTCAATCTAAATCTAACTCTAACGCTAATTCTGATAAGATTTGAGAGAAAGAAAGATGTATTGCAATCCAAATCTGACTCTATCTAACTCTGCTCCTTTAGTCAGGGGTTCTTCATTATTTATAGGCAAACCATTACAAAGCCTAATAATACAAAGCGGAATCTTCACTATTCTTGACAAGGACTAAAGCAGCTTCCTTTAATAAAGGAAAACCTGACATGACATAAAGAGATTCCTAATAATTCATAATAAGACAAACCTGACGCGACAAAAGCAGTTTCCTTTAATAAAGGAAATCCCACTTATTACAAACAGACAAACGAGACATGACTAAAAGGGAATCTGAAGTGACAAAAGATTCATGTCATATCCTATTACTACAACATGACAAACCTATTTACAAAACACGAAGCTTCATCATGGGGTCCACCCGAAATTTCTGGAATCCTGTCTGCAATGAGTCACCATCTGTCATTATTGAGATCGATATCATCCCACTCTTGACTGTTTTGTTGTCTCTGAGGTTGCTGTTGTGGAACCTGCGGGACTTGTGCTTGTGTTTGGTTCTGGTGTTCTCCTGCTTAGGAAATTTCTCCATGGTCACTGGTTGCTTCTGAATCATCAGGATTAGTTTGTACAGGGTTGTGTGTACGTGTTCTTGTGGTGTCCGTGTAGAACAGAGTCACAGGGGTCTACATAAGAACTGGCCCTTTGTATGGTGGAATCGTCTAAGAGGATGAATCCTTTTCAAATGGATCAAATGAATCAAAGGACGAAGGTGAGGAGAAGGAGGCAGAAGACATGGTTAGAGGGGACATTTGAGATAAAGAATTAGAATATGTGTTTCAATCTAAATCTGACTCTAACGCTAATTCTGATAAGATTTGAGAGAAAGAAAGACGTATTGCAATCCAAATCTGACTCTATCTGACTCTGCCCCTTTAGTCAGAGGTTCTTCATTATTTATAGGCAAACCATTACAAAGCCTAATAATACAAAGCGGAATCTTCACTATTCCCGACAAGGACTAAAGCAGCTTCCTTTAATAAAGGAAAAACTGACATGACATAAAGAGATTCCTAATAATTCACAATAAGACAAACCTGACGCGACTAAAGCGGTTTCCTCTAATAAAGGAAATCTCACTTATTACAAACAGACAAACGAGACATGACTAAAAGGGAATCTGAAGTGACAAAAGATTCCTGTCATATCTAATTATTACAACATGACAAACCTATTTACAAAACACGAAGTTTTATCATGGGGTATCATCTTGAATGGCTGAAACTTGTGAGGGCGATTTCTGTAAGGATACCTAAGGGGTATACTGATTATGCAGGAATTGGAAATCATCTGTCTGAAATGAGAATGGAGCAAGTAAGGTGAGGAAATCCATTCCTAAGAAAATGTCTTCACAGCATTGATCATACTGGTAAAAGCTGTGTCGAACTGAGACATCTGGGGATAAGTGTATGGGAATGGTCATGGAATGTGCTTCACTTGCAAATCCACTACCAGAAGCAGTGGTAAAGGTTGCTCTGGAGGAAATCCAAAATTCAGGAAGAAAACACTTGGATTTCATGAAAGAAATAAATTAACCTATGTCTAGAAGTGCAGTAACGGTAATAGGAACATTTCTTGGAGGATTTACAACAAGCTTTATGTATGGCTTATAGATCTGTCCTGGGGTAAAGGTAGTTTTGGAAGTGGTAAAGATTGGTTGTTCAGTGGTTTTGTATATTTTGGCTATGGAGAGGTTTGGTTCTGAATTAGAGGATTTGGATTCTGAGGTAAGATCTGAGGATTAGGCTGTATCAAGGTTAAGGACGGCTTGATCTGATTCAGAAGTCCATGTGTATAGCTGGTCATCAAAGTTTTGAGTTGAGATGAACTGGACAAGTTTTGCTGGTAGCTTCTTGGACTTCTTGAGGTAACAATCCTTTGCAAAATGTCCTTTCTTTCCACAAAGAAAACATTTAGTGGAAGAGGAAGATTTTGCTCTTTTATTCAACGGCACAGATGAGTGCATCATCAAACTTATGCCACCTGGTATCTAGTAAAGAGACTAGACATGAAACATTTTTTTCGGCAAGGAAACTAGGCTGTAAGGCTAGACGAATGGCTCTATGGTGTAAACCTTTGTAACCTTTCTGTCTATATCTACGGAGATCAGGTTCAGAAAGTATGGGAAGATAGGTTTCTGAGCGGGAAGAGGATACGGATTGTACAAATACTGTAGAGGATTTGTACACGGCTGTAAGGGCTGCTGGCTTGGTAGGTAATAGAGATTTGAACTTTTGTATAAGTTGGGAAGTTTGGTAATATGAGTATGGGTTTAACGGAGAGAGTTTGAAGAGTTCTCCTGGTTTGGTAGATGGAGGTGTTTGGATTATGTCTACCTCATAATGAGATGCGGAAGGATCAAAGGAAGTGACTTCAGAGTTCTTAGCAACAACTTCTTGTTCTGGCAGGGAAGATCAGCCATGGTGGATACACTAGTCACAACTGGACTTATTGTGGGACTTACTGCGCCTTTCATTCACTCTTTGACGGCTATTGCCCTATTGCCAAAGACTCTAGTATTCAACACACAAGTATAGTTTAAGACATTCAATACAAGAATAGGGAAGTGCTACAGTTAACTAGGCTCTGAGACCACTAAGGGGAAGGTGAGGAGAAGGAGCCAAAAGACATGGTTAAAGGGGACGTTTGAGAGAGATAATTAGAAGATGTGTTTCAATTTAAATCTGACTCTAACGCTAATTCTGATAAGATTTGAGAGAAAGAAAGATGTATTGCAATTCAAATCTGACTCTATTTGACTCTGCCCCTTTAGTCAGGGGTTCTTCATTATTTATAGGTAAACCATTACAAAGCCTAATAATACAAAGCGGAATCTTCACTATTCCTGACAAGGACTAAAGCAGCTTCCTTTAATAAAGGAAAAGCTGACATGACAAAAAGAGATTCCTAATAATTCACAATAAGACAAAGCTGACGCGACAAAAGCGGTTTTCTTTAATAGAGGAAATCTCACTTATTACAAACAGACAAACGAGACATGACTAAAAGGGAATCTGAAGTGACAAAAGATTCATGTCATATCCTATTATTACAACATGACAAACCTATTTACAAAACACGAAGCTTCATCATGGGGTCTACCCGAAATTCCTAGAATCCTGTCTGTAATGAGTCACCATCTGTCATTATTGAGATCGATATCATCCCACTCCTGACTGTTTTGGCTAAGATCTCCCCCCACGGGTCATAGTTAGACCCAAGGTCTGCAGTGGAATAGTCATCTTCTTGAGAAAAATTCTGGAAGGCGAGAAGATGCTCATGAAAAGTGGGGCTATCAGGAAAGCGGACGTGCCAAAATTCTCGGGGATCAGAAACATCTAGACCATGAGCTCTAGCAGTGGCTCTTTTGATAGTAAGACATTGTTCCCAAGAAATAAAATATTCCCAAGGCTCTTGTCGGAGGTGGAAATGGTTAATTGGAATGATGGTTGGCGGAATGGCACGATTCCAAACATCTTTGAGGCGAATGATGAAAACCTGCTGGTACTGAATAATTTGACTGGTGATGAGTGTTGGTGGATCAAATAACTGGAACACCTGTGAGTATAGCTTGATAAAGCGGGACTGCGGGAACACACGAACATGTCTCTGAATGAGTTCAAGATCAAAAAGAACTGCCATAGGATAATAATTAAGCCAATACCAAAGATACATGAATTGTGAAAACCTTTCAAGAAGTTCAGATTTGTGAAGAAAAAAGCAAAACCTTCCTCTTCCCCTAAATGTTTTCTTTGTGGAAAGAAATGACATTTTGCAAAGGATTGTTACCTCAAGAAGTCCAAGAAGCTAGCAGCAAAACTTGTCCAGTTCATCTCAACTCAAAACTTTGATGACTAGCTTTATACATGGACTTCCGAACCAGATCAAGCCGTCCTTAACCTTGATACAGCCTCATCCTCATATCTCACCTCAGAATCCGAATCCACTGATTCAGAGCCAAACCTCTCCATAGCAAAAATACACAAAACCACTGAACAACCAATCCTTACCACTTCCAAAGCTACTTTTACCCCAGGACAGATCTATAAGCCATACATAAAGCTTGTTGTAAATCCTCCAGGATATGTTCCTATTACCGTTACTGCACTTCTAAACGCAGTTTCATGTATTTCTTTCATGAAATCCAAGTGTCTTCATCCTGAATTTTGGATTTCCTCCAGAGCAACCTTTACCACTGCTTCTGGTAGTGGATTTGCAAGTGAAGCACATTCCATGACCATTCCCATACACTTATCCCCAGATGTCTCAGTTCGACACAACTTTTACCAGTATGACCAATGCTGTGAAGACATTCTCTTAGGAATGGATTTCCTCACCTTACTTGCTCCATTCTCATTTCAGACAGATGGTTTCCAATTCTTGCATAATCAGTATACCCCTTGGGTATCCTTACAGAAATTGTCCTCACAAGTTTCAGCCATTAGTGATCTTCCAAACAAGTTTTTGGAAAGAGAGAAACACTTCGTCTCTCTACCTTATAGAGAAAATTGGCAGATGCCATATCAAACCGCCTTTCATCCAAGAATGCCAAAAGATGAAGATCTTTGTCAAGCTGAAATTTAGACACTACTTGAGCAAGGTCTCATTCGACCATCCAGATTTCCATGGGCAAGTCATACATTTTGTGTCAACAAAAGATCTGAACAAGTCTGAGGAAAGAAAAGATTGGTTATAGATTATCGCCAACTCAATGATCAATTGCAGGATATCGATACCCTCTTCCAAGAAAGGAACAACTCCTTCAAAAGCTGTCCAAAGCCAAATTCTTTTTCAAATTTGATATGAAATCTGGATTTTGGAAGATTGGTATTACTGAAGCTGATAGATTTAAAACTGCTTTTGTTGTTCCACAGGGTCATTATGAATGGAATGTCATGCCATTCGGTCTCAAGAATGCACCGTCCGAGTTCCAACACAGAATGGATGATGTGTACCGACCCCTTGTGCAACACTGTATTGTCTACATTGATGATGTTTTGGTATTCAGTAATACAGCTGAAGAACACCACCAGCATGTCCGACAATTCCAGGAACTAACCTACTAGCATGGATTAGTTCTAGCTGAATCCAAGATGAAAATTGGTCTAAATGCTATTGATTTTCTTGGTTTGCAGATAAGATAAGGACACATTCTCTTATAGGACCATATATCAAGTAAAGTCCTCGACTTTCCTGATGAACTCAGAACTGTTACACAGATCCAGCAGTTCCTTGGCCTCATCAATTATGCCTCATCACATGTCCCATCATTGGCCAACTACACCAGCCAGATTTCCAAGTACCTCCGAAAATCCAACATTAGAAATTGTTCTCCAGAAGCCACAGTTGCAGTTTAGAAGCTAAAAGAGTTATGTAAGGCACTTCCTCCTCTCAAGATCCTAGGTCCAGGACAACTCATTTTGCAGACTGATGTTGCCCTTGATTTTTGGGCAGCAGTTCTCATTGAAGAAGACAATGGACACAGACAAATCAGTGGTTACAAATCAGGATCTTTCATGCTAACACCGCGCAATTATCCCTCTTTTAAAAGAAAAGTTCTTGCAGTTATTTAGGGAATGAAAAAATTCAAGTTTTATCTTGCTCAGAATCTTTTTATTATTGAAACAGATTTTAAAGGATTTCAGGGAGTTCTCAAAAGAAAGCATAATGATATTTCGGATCCACAACTCATCAGATGGACATAATGGATTTTCCAGTTCAATTAGACAATGCGACACATCCTAGGCAAAGAGAATATCCTTGCTGATTTTTTCTCTCGCACAACACCATCCGAGAAAGCTGTATGCATGGTAAATCCAGATGGTCGCACACTCCCATCTTCCCTTGTTCCAGGTTTTATTCTAGGTAGTTCCATCTCAAATCCAGATCCCATTGATGGCCAGTCTCAGACATTTTGTGATTTGAGTCTATATCAACAGGCACAATTTCTCACAGCCCTTCCTGAGGAGCTTCAACTCAAAATCCTACGAGCGTTCGCACGTAGTCAGATCATTGATTTGTTTGAGGAATTCGTTGAGATCAAGCTCAGACGAATTATTGATCTATTATCCTCTGTCTATTATGTTCGCAACGTTGTTCGTCATAATCCTCAGCATGAAGAACCATGGGATACGGTTCTTGATTTCAATAATTATGACTTTTCAAAGATGCAATTCTTGTATCTTTGGTATTAGCTTAATTATTATTCTATGGCAGTTCTTTTTGATCCAGAACTCATTCAGACACATGTTCGTGTATTCCTGTAGTCCTGCTTTATCAAGCTATTCTCACCGGTGTTCCAGTTATTTGATCCTCCAACACTCAACACCGGTCAAATTATTCAGCACCAGCAGGTTTTCATCATTCGCCTCACTGATGTTTGGAATTGTGCCATTCCGCCAACCATCATTCCAATCAACCATTTCCACCTCCGACAAGAGCCTTGGGAATATTTTATTTCTTAGGAACAATGTCTTACTGTCAAGAGAGCCACTGCTAGAGCTCATGGTCTAGATGTTTCTGATCCCCAAGAATTTTGGCACGTCCGCTTTCCTGATAGCCCCAATTTTCATGAGCATCTTCTCGCCTTCCAGAATTTTTCTCAAGAAGATGGCTATTCCACTGTAGACCTTGGGTCTGACTACGACCCGTGGGGATGAGATCTTAGCCAAAAGAGTCAGGAGTGGGATTATATCAATCTCAATAATGACAGATGGTGACTCATTGCAGACAGGATTCCCGAAATTCCTCGTGGACCCCATGATGAAGCTTCATGTTTTGTAAATAAGTTTGTCATATTGTAATAATAGGATATGATAGGAATCTTTTGTCACTTCAGATTCCCTTTTAGTCATGTCTCGTTTGTCTGTTTGTAATAAGTGAGATTTCCTTTATTAAAGGAAACCACTTTTGTCGCGTTAGATTTGTCTTATTGTGAATTATTAGAAATCTTTTTATGTCATGTCAGCTTTTCCTTTATTAAAGGAAGCTACTTTAGTCCTTGTCAGGAATAGTGAAGATTTCGCTTTGTATTATTAGGCTTTGTAATGGTTTGCCTATAAATAATGAAGAACCCATGACTAAAGGGGCAGAGTCAGATAGAGTCAGATTTGGATTGCAATACATATTTCTTTCTGGCAAATCTTATCAGAATTAGCGTTAGAGTTAGATTTAGATTGAAACACATCTTCTAATTATTTCTCTCAAACGTCCCCTTTAACCATGTCTTCTGCCTCCTTCTCCTCACCTTCCCCTTAGTCAGAGACATGTTCGTGTGTTCCCGCAGTCCCGCTTTATCAAGCTATTCTCATAGGTGTTCCAGTTATTTGATCTTTCAACACTCATCACCAGTCAAATTATTCAGCACCAGCAGGTTTTCGTCATTCGCCTCACAGATGTTTACCAAAAAAGTCAAGAGTGGGATGATATCGATCTCAATAATGACAGATGGTGACTCATTCCAGACAGGATTCCAAGAATTTCGGGTGGACCCCATGATGAAGCTTCGTGTTTTGTAAATAGGTTTGTCATGTTGTAATAATAAGATATAACAGGAATCTTTTGACACTTTAGATTCTCTTTTAGTCATGTCTCGTTTGTCTGTTTATAATAAGTGAGATTTCCTTTATTAAAGGAAACCGCTTTTGTCGCGTCAGGTTTGTCTTATTGTGAATTATTAGGAATCTATTTATGTCATGTCAGCTTTTCCTTTATTAAAAGAAGCTGCTTTAGTCCTTGTTAGGATTAGTGAAGATTCCGCTTAGCATTATTAGGCTTTGTAAAAGTTTGCCTATAAATAATGAAGAACCCCTGACTAAAGAGGCAGAGTCAGATAGAGTCAGATTTGGATTGCAATACATCTTTCTTTCTCTCAAATCTTATCAGAATTAGCGTAAGAGTTAGATTTAGATTGAAACACATCTTCTAATTCTTTTTCAAACGTCCATTTTAACCATGTCTTCTGCCTCCTTCTCTCACATTCCCCTTAGTGGTCTCAGAGCCTAGTTAACTGTAGCACTTCCCTATTCTGGTATTGAAGGTCTTAAACTATTCTTGTGTGTTAAACACTAGAGTCTTTGGCAATAGGGCAATAGCCGTTAAAGAGTGAATGAAAGGCGCAGTAAGTCCCGTAGTAAGTCCAGTTGTGACTAGTGTATCCACCATGGCTGATTTCCCCTGCCAGAACAAGAAGTTGTTACTAACAACTCTGAAGTCATTTCCTTTGATCCTTCCGCATCTCATTATGAGGTAGACATAACCCAAACACCTCCATCGACCAAACTAGGAGAACTCTTCAAACTCTCTCCGTTAAACCCATACTCATATTTCCAAACTTCCCAACTTACACAAAAGTTCAAATCTCTATTACCTACCAAGCCAGCAGCCCTTAGAGCCGTGTACAAATCCTCTACAGTATATGTACAATCCGTATCCCCTTTCGGACAAGTTCGTTCTTGGAACAGTGTCAACATGATCAACTTGCAGAAATCTTCTTCAGAGAAGCATGATCTTGATTCAGACGAGTTCAAAAGAAAACGAGAACAACTCGCTGAAAAGCTCAAACAGGCAGCTAATCCGAAGAAGCAGTCCTCTCATCCTTGGAAGCATAACCCAAAGCCAGATCATGCAGTCTGGATACCAAGTGGAAATTGTGAAAAAGCTTATTGGGTTGATCTCACACCACCTCCTCATTATCCCTCCAAAGAGAAAATTATCCCAACTGGGTGGGGTGATGAAGACGAGAAAAAAGGTCCTAGTGAAGTTTCCTCAGTCATTTCGTCCTTTGATCAGTTTCAAAAGGATTCATCCTCTCAAACGATTCCACCATACAAAGAGTCAGTTCTTATGCAAACCCCTGTGACTCCGTTCTACACGGACACCACAAGAACACGTACACACAACCCTGTATAAACTAATCATGATGATTCAGAAGCAACCAGTGACCAAGGAGAAACTTCCCAAGCAGGAGAACACCGGAACCAAACATAAGCACAAGTCCCATAAGTTTCACAACAGCAACCTCAGAGACAACAAAACATTAAAAGAAAAGTTTTCAACCCATATGCTCCAGATCACAAGCAACTCTGGAACATTGATGCAATTCCTCCTGATGACAGACTCAAATATCTTGAGAAAATGGATGCATGGATAAATGGAGAATCTCTCCGAAATCCTACTCTTGAGATAAGAGATATTATTGACCGTCTTGTTGCTGCTTTTACAGGATCACTTCGTAGTTGGTGGACAAGGACGCTGACAGAAGAAGAAAGACAGATCATCCTCACAGATACAGATCCTATCCAGATGTTTCTAAGATGTCTACGAACCATTTTCGAAGGACAAACAGCCCAGGAGATTGAGAAAGCAGAAAAGGAGTTCTTACTCAACAAATGCTGTGATGTTGCAAAACTTGGAGATTATTATCTCAGACAGGAAGCTCTGTATTTTAACTTTGGAAAAAATACAGAAACCATCAAGAAGGCGTTCGTCTTTAACATGCCACAACCACTTCCTGAATTTCTCGAAACAGAGTTCAAACGAGCCAATATTGCAGATCTAAGACATGTGAGTCTTGCTCACTTGTACCAGATGGCCAGAAAGCTCATTCAAGTTCAGTACGAGTCTAAACGACTTGGCAAACTTCTCAAAAGCAACGAGCAGAAAACAATGGATACCTTTTGCAGAAAAGATTTCCAAAAGTTTGGTTGTCACACTCACAGCTACTCTCTATGTTCGTGTCACAAATATAAGAGGCACAAATATCAGAAAAGGTTTCACAAGTCCAGAAAACCTTTCAAGAAGTTCAGAATTATGAAGAAAAGAGCAAAACCTTCCTCTTCCACTAAATGTTTTCTTTGTGGAAAGAAATGACATTTTGCAAAAGATTGTTACCTCAAGAAGTCCAAGAAGCTACCAGCAAAACTTGTCCAGTTCATCTCAACTCAGAACTTTGATGACCAGCTATACACATGGACTTCCGAACCAGATCAAACCGTCTTTAACCTTGATACAGCCTCATCCTCAAATTTTACATCAGAATCCGAATCCTCTGATTCAGAACGAAACCTTTCCATAACCAAAATACACAAAACCACTAAACAACCAATCCTTACCACTTCCAAAGCTACCTTTACCCCAGGACAGATCTATAAGCCATACATAAAGCTTGTTGTAAATCCTTCAGGATATGTTCTTATTACCGTTACTGCACTTCTAGACACAGGTTCATGTATTTTTTTCATGAAATCCAAGTGTCTTCTTCCTGAATTTTGAATTTCCTCCAGAGCAACCTTTACCACTGCTTCTGGTAGTAGATTTGCAAGTGAAGCACATTCCATGACCATTCCCATACACTTATCCCCAGATGTCTCAGTTCGACACAGCTTTTACCAGTATGATCAATGCTGTGAAGACATTCTCTTAGGAATGGATTTCCTCACCTTATTTGTTCCATTCTCATTTCAGATAGATGGTTTCCAATTCCTGCATAATTAGTATACCCCTTGGGTATCCTAATAGAAATTGCCCTCACAAGTTTCAGCCATTCAAGATGATGAATTTGCTGAAGAAAGAAGCCTCCTCCTTTCCTATTGCGGTGATCTTCCAAACAAGTTTTGGGAAAGAAATAAACACTTCGTCTCTCTACCATACAGAGAAAATTGGTGATAGATTATTGTCAACTCAATGATCAATTGCAGGATATAAGATACCCTCTTCCAAGAAAGGAACAACTCCTTCAGAAGCTGTCAAAAGCCAAATTCTTTTCCAAATTTGATATGAAATATGGATTTTGGCAGATTGGTATTACTGAAGCTGATAGATTCAAAACTGCTTTTGTTGTTCCACAGGGTCATTATGAATGGAATGTCATGCCATTCGGTCTCAAAAATGCACCGTCCGAGTTCCAACACAGAATGGATGATGTGTACCGACCCCTTGCGCAACACTGTATTGTCTACATTGATGATGGTTTGGTATTCAGTAACACAGCTGAAGAACACCACCAGCATCTCCAACAATTTCAGGAACTAACCTCCCAACATGGATTAGTTCTAGCTGAATCCAAGATAAAAATTAGTCTAAATCCTAT
This sequence comes from Ehretia macrophylla, assembly GCA_037974665.1. Classification (NCBI taxonomy): domain Eukaryota; kingdom Viridiplantae; phylum Streptophyta; class Magnoliopsida; order Boraginales; family Ehretiaceae; genus Ehretia; species Ehretia macrophylla. The sequence continues at coordinate 49,819,404 of CM075766.1, forward strand.
TGATTTTCTTGGTTTGCAGATAAGAGAATGACACATTCTTTTACAGGACCACATATCAAGTAAAGTCCTCGACTTTCCTGATGAACTCAGAACTATTACACAGATCCAGCAGTTCCTTGGCATCATCAATTATGCCTTATCGCATGTCCCATCATTGGCCAACTGCACCAGCCAGATTTCCAAATACCACCGAAAGTCCAACATTGGAAATTGGTCTCCAGAAGCCACAGTTATTGTTCAGAAGCTAAAAGAGTTATGCAAGGCCCTTCCTCCTCTCAAGATTCCAGGTCCATGACAACTCATTTTGCATACTAATGCTTCCCTTGATTTTTGGGCAGCAGTTCTCATTGAAGCAGACAATGGACACAGACAAATCTGTGGTTACAAATCAGGATCTTTCACGCCAGCACAGCGCAATTATCCCTATTTCAAAAGAGAAGTTCTTGTAGTTATTCAGGGAATCAAAAAATTCAAGTTTTATCTTTCTCATAATCCTTTTTTTATTGAAACAGATTTTAAAGGATTTCAGGGAATTCTCAAAAGAAAGTATAATGGTATTCCGGATCCATAACTCATCCGATGGACATAATGGATTTCCCAGTTCAATTGGACAATGCGACACATCCCAGGCAAAGAGAACATCCTTGCTGATTTTCTCTCTCGCACAACACCATCTGAGAAAACTGTATGCATGGTAAATCCAGATGGTCGCACACTCCCATCTTCCCTTGTTCCAGGTCTTATTCTAGGCAGTTCCAGCTCAAATTCAGATCCCACTGATGGCCAGTCTCAGACATTTTATGATTTGAGTCTAGATCAACATGCACAATTTCTCGCAGCCTTTCCTAAGGAGCTTCAACTCAAAATCCTATGAGCGTTCGCACATAGTCAAATCACTGATTTCTTTAAAGAATTCGTTGAGATCAAGCTCAGAAAAATTATTGATCTATTATCCTCTGTCTATTATGTTCACAACGTTGTTCGTCACAATCCCCAGCATGAAGAACCATGGGATACAGTTCTTGATTTCAATAATTATGACTTTTAAAAGATGCAATTCTTGTATCTTTGGTATTGGCTTAATTATTATCCTATGGCAGTTCTTTTTGATCCATAACTCATTCAAAGACATGTTCGTGTGTTCCCGCAGTCCCGCTTTATCAAGCTATTCTCACAGGTGTTCCAGTTATTTGATCCTCCAACACTCATCACCGGTCAAATTATTCAGCACCAGCAGGTTTTCATCATTCGCCTCACAGATGTTTGGAATCGTGTCATTCCGCCAACCATCATTCCAATCAACCATTTCCACCTCCGACAAGAGCCTTGGGAATATTTTATTTCTTGGGAACAATGTCTTACTGTCAAGAGAGCCACCGCTAGAGCTCATGGTCTAGATGTTTCTGATCCCCGAGAATTTTGGCACGTCCGCTTTCCCGATAGCTCCACTTTTCATGAGCATTTTCTCGCTTTCCAGAATTTTTCTCAAGAAGATGGCTATTCCACTGCAGACCTTAGGGTCTGACTACGACCCGTGCGGGGGAGATCTTAGCCAAAAGAGTCAGGAGTGGGATTATATCAATCTCAATAATGACAGATGGTGACTCATTGCAGACACGATTCCAGGAATTTCAGGTGGACCCCATGATGAAGCTTCGTGTTTTGTAAATAGGTTTGTCATGTTGTCATAATAGGATATGACAAGAATCTTTTGTCACTTCAGATTCCCTTTTAGTCATGTCTCGTTTGTCTGTTTGTAATAAGTGAAACTTCCTTTATTAAAGGAAACCGCTTTTGTCGCGTCAAGTTTGTCTTATTGTGAATTATTATGAATCTCTTTATGTCATGTCAACTTTTTTTTTATTAAAGGAAGCTGCTTTAGTCCTTGTCAGTAATAGTGAAGATTCCGCTTTGTATTATTAGGCTTTGTAATGGTTTGCCTATAAATAACGAAGAACACCTGACTAAAGGGGCCGAGTCAGATAGAGTTAGATTTGGATTGTAATACAACTTTCTTTCTCTCACATTTTATCTGAATTAGCGTTAGAGTCAGATTTAGATTGAAACACATCTTCTAATTCTTTCTCTCCAACGTCCCCTTTAATTATGTCTTCTGCCTCCTTCTCCTCACCTTCCCTTTAGTCAGAAACATGTTCGTGTGTTCCTGCAGTCCCGCTTTATCAAGCTATTCTCATAGGTGTTCCAGTTATTTGATTCTTCAACACTCATCACCGGTCAAAATATTCAGCACCAGCAGGTTTTCATCATTCGCCTTGCAGATGTTTGCCAAAACAGTCAGGAGTGGGATGATATCGATCTCAATAATGACAGATTGTGACTCATTCCAGACAGGATTCCAGAAATTCCGAGTGGACCCCATGATGAAGCTTCGTGTTTTGTAAATAGGTTTGTCATGTTATAATAATAGGATATAACATGAATCTTTTGACACTTCAGATTCCCTTTTAGTCATGTCTCGTTTGTCTGTTTATAATAAGTGAGATTTCCTTTATTAAAAGAAACCGCTTTTGTCGCGTCAGGTTTGTCTTATTGTGAATTATTAGGAATCTCTTTATGTCAAGTCAGCTTTTCCTTTATTAAAGAAAGCTGCTTTAGTCCTTGTCAGGAATAGTGAAGATTCCACTATGTATTATTAGGATTTGTAATGGTTTGCCTATAAATAATGAAGAACCCCTGACTAAAGGGGCAGAGTCAGATAGAGGCAGACAGAGTTAGATAGAGTCAGATTTGGATTGCAATATATCTTTCTTTCTCTCAAATCTTATCAGAATTAGCGTTAGAGTCAGATTTAGATTGAAACATATCTTCTAATTCTCTCTCTCAAACCTCCCCTTTAACCATGTCTTCTGCCTCCTTCTCCTCACCTTCCCTTTAATGGTCTCAGAGCCTAGTTAACTGTAGCACTTCCCTATTCTGGTATTGAAGGTCTTAAACTATACTTGTGTGTTGAACACTAGAGTCTTTGGCAATAGGGCAATAGCCATTAAAGAGTGAATGAAATGTGCAGTAAGTCCCGTAGTAAGTCCAGTTGTGACTAGTGTATCCACCATGGCTGATCTTCCCCTGCCAGAACCAGAAGTTGTTGCTAACAACTCTAAAGTCACTTCCTTTGATCCTTCCGCATCTCATTATGAGGTAGACATAACCCAAACACCTCCATCTACCAAACCAGGAGAACTCTTCAAACTCTCTTCGTTAAACCCATACTCATATTACCAAACTTTCCAACTTACACAAAAGTTCAAATCTCTATTAGCTACCAAGCCAGCAGCTCTTACGGCAGTGTACAAATCATCTACAGTATCTGTACAATCCGTATCCCCTTCCGGACAAGTTCGTTCTTGGAACAGTGTCAACATGATCAACATGCAGAAATATTCTTCAGAGAAGCATTATCTTGATTCAGACGAGTTCAAAAGAAAACGAGAACAACTCGCTGAAAAGCTCAAATAGGCAGCTAAGCCGAAAAAGCAGTCCTCTCATCCTTGGAAGCATAACCCAAAGCCAGATCATGCAGTCTAGATACCAAGTGGAAATTGCGAAAAAAGCTTATTGGATTAATCTCACACCACCTCCTCATTATCTTTCTAAAGAGAAAATTATCCCAACTGGTGGGGTAATGAAGACGAGAAAAAAGGTCCTAGTGAAATTTCCTCAGTCATTTCGTCATTTGATTCCTTTGATCCGTTTGAAAAGAATTCATCATCTCAAACGATTCCACCATACAAAGGGTCAGTTCTTATGCAGACCCCTGTAACTCCGTTCTACAAGGACACCACAAGAACACATACACACAACCCTGTACAAACTAATCCTGCTGATTCAGAAGCAACTAGTGACCAAGGAGAAACTTTCCAAGCAGGAGAACACTGGAACCAAACACAAGCACAAGTCCCACAGGTTCCACAACAGCAACCTCAGAGACAACAAAACATTAAAGGAAAAGTTTCCATCCCATATGCTCCAAATCACAAGCAATTCTGAAACATTGATGCAATTCCTCCTGATGACAGACTCAAATATCTTGAGAAAATGGATGCATGGATAAATGGAGAATCTCTCCGAAATCCTACTCTTGAGATAAGAGATATCATTGACCGTCTTGTTGCTGCTTTTACAAGATCACTTCGTAGTTGGTGGACAAAGATGCTGACAGAAGAAGAAAGATAGATCATCCTCAGAGATACAGATCCTATTCAGATGTTTCTAAGATGTCTACGAACCATTTTCGTAGGACAAACAGCCCAGGAGATTGAGAAAGCAGAAAATGAGTTCTTACTCAACAAATGCTGTGATATTGCAAAACTTGGAGATTACTATCTCAGACAGGAAGCTCTATATTTTATCTTTGGAAAAATACAGAAACCATCAAGGAGGCGTTCATCTTTAACATGCCACAACCACTTCCTGAATTGCTCGAAACAGATTTCAAACGAGCCAATATTGCAGATCTAAGACATGTGAGTCTTGCTCACTTGTACCAGATGGCCAGAAAGCTCATTCAAGATCAGTGCGAGTCCAAATGACTTGTCAAACTTCTCAAAAGCAACGAGCAGAAAACAATGGATACCTTTTGCAGAAAAGATTTTTAAAAGTTTGGTTGTTACACTCACAGCTACTCTCCATGTTCGTGTCACAAATATAAGAGGCACAAATATCAGAAAAGGTTTCACAAGTCCAGAAAACCTTTCAAGAAGTTCAGATTTGTGAAGAAAATAGCAAAACCTTCCTCTTCCACTAAATGTTTTCTTTGTGGAAAGAAATGACATTTTGCAAAGGATTGTTACCTCAAGAAGTCCAAGAAGTTACCCGTAAAACTTGTCCAATTCATCTCAACTCAAAACTTTGATGACCAGCTATACACATGGACTTCCGAACGAGATCAAGCCGTCCTTAACCTTGATACAGCTTCATCCTCAGATCTTACCTCAGAATCCGAATCCTATGATTCAGAACCAAACCTCTGCATAGCCAAAATACACAAAACCACTGAACAACCAATCCTTACCACTTTCAAAGCTACCTTTACCCCAGGACAGATCTATAAGCCATACATAAAGCTTGTTGTAAATCTTCCAGGATATGTTCCTATTACCATTACTGCACTTCTAGACACAGGTTCATGTATTTATTTCATGAAATCCAATTGTCTTCCTCCTGAATTTTGAATTTCCTCCAGAGCAACCTTTACCACTGCTTCTGGTAGTGGATTTGCAAGTGAAACACATTCCATGACCATTCCCATACACTTATCCCCAGATGTCTCAGTTCGACACAGCTTTTACCAGTATGATCAATGTTGTGAAGACATTTTCTTAGGAATGGATTTCCTCACCTTACTTGCTCCATTCTCATTTCAGACAGATGGTTTCCAATTCTTGCATAATCAGTATACCCCTTGGGTATTCTTACAGAAATTGCTCTCACAAGTTTCAGCCATTCAAGATGATGAATTTGCTGAAGAAAGAAGCCTTCTCCTTTCCTGTTGCGGTGATCTTCCAAACAAGTTTTGGGAAAGAGAGAAACACTTCGTCTCTCTACCTTACAGAGAAAATTGGCAGATGCCACACCAAACCACTCTCATCCAGGAATGCCAAAAGATGAAGATCTTTGTCAAGCTGAAATTCAGACACTACTTGAGCAAGGCCTCATCCGACCATCCAGTTCTCTATGGGCAAGTCATGCATTTTATGTCAACAAAAGATCTGAACAAGTCCGAGGAAAGAAAAGATTGGTGATAGATTATTGCCAACTCAATGATCAATTGTAAGATATCAGATACCCTCTTCCAAGAAATGAACAACTCCTTCAGAAGCTGTCCAAAGCCAAAAAAATTTCCAAATTTGATATGAAATCTGGATTTTGGCAGATTGGTATTACTGAAACTCATAGATTCAAAACTGCTTTTGTTGTTCCACAGGGTCATTATGAATGGAATGTCATGCCATTCGGTCTCAAGAATGCACCGTCCGAGTTCCAACACAGAATGGATGATGTGTACCGACCCCTTGCGCAACACTGTATTGTCTACATTGATGATGTTTTGGTATTCAGTAACACAGCTGAAGAACACCGCCAGCATCTCCGACAATTCCAGGAACTAACCTACAAGCATGGATTAGTTCTTGCTGAATCCAAGATGAAAATTGGTCTAAATGCTATTGATTTTCTTGGTTTGCAGATAAGAGAATGACACATTCTTTTACAGGACCACATATCAAGTAAAGTCCTCAACTTTCCTAATGAACTCAGAACTGTTACACAGATCCAGCAATTCCTTGGTCTCATCAATTATGCCTCATCGCATGTCCCATCATTGGCCAACTACATCAGCCAGATTTCCAAGTATCTCCGAAAATCTAACATTGGAAATTGGTCTCCAAAAGCTACAGTTGCAGTTCAGAAGCCAAAAGAGTTATGCAAGGCACTTCCTCCTCTCAAGATCCCAAGTCCAGGACAACTCATTTTGCAGACTGATGCTTCCCTTGATTTTTGGGCAGCAGTTCTCATTGAAGAAGATAATGGACACAGACAAATCTGTGGTTACAAATCAGGATCTTTCACGCCAGCACAACGCAATTATCCATCTTTCAAAAGAGAAGTTCTTGCAGTTATTCAGGGAATCAAAAAATTCAAGTTTTATCTTGCTCAGAATCCTTTTATTATTGAAACAGATTTTAGAGGATTTTAGGGAGTTCTCAAAAGAAAGCAGAATGATATTCTGGATCCACAACTCATCCGATGGACAGAATGGATTTCTCAGTTCAATTGGACAATGCGACACATCCCAGGCAAAGAGAATATCCTTGCTGATTTTCTCTCTCACACAACACCATCCGAGAAAGCTGTATGCATGGTAAATCCAGATGGTCGCACACTCCCATCTTCCCTTGTTCCAGGTCTTATTCTAGGCAGTTCCAGCTCAAATCCAAATCCCACTGATGGCCAGAATTTTTCTCAAGAAGATGGTTATTCCACTGCAGACCTTTGGTCTGACTACGACCCGTAGGGGGAGATCTTAGCCAAAACAGTCAGGAGTGGAATGATATCAATCTCAATAATGACAGATGGTGACTCATTGCAGACAGGATTCCAGGAATTCCGGATATACCCCATCATGGAGCTTCGTGTTTTGTAAATAGGTTTGTCATGTTGTAATAATAGGATATGACATGAATTTTTTATCACTTCAGATTCCCTTTTAGTCATGTCTCGTTTGTCTGTTTGTAATAAGTGAGATTTTCTTTTTTAAAGGAAACCGCTTTTGTCGTGTCAGATTTGTCTTATTGTGAATTATTAGGAATCTCTTTATGTCATATCAGCTTTTCCTTTATTAAAGGAAGCTGCTTTAGTCCTTGTCGGGAAGATGTGTTTCAATCTAAATCTGACTCTAACGCTAATTCTGATAAGATTTGAGAGAAAGAAAGATGTATTGCAATCTAAATCTGGCTCTATCTGACTCTGTCTGACTCTATCTGACTCTGCCCCTTTAATCAGGGGTTCTTCATTATTTATAGGCAAACTATTACAAAGCCTAATAATACAAAGCAGAATCTTCACTATTCCTGATAAGGACTAAAGCAGCTTCCTTTAATAAAGAAAAAGTTGACATGACATAAAGAGATTCATAATAATTCACAATACGACAAACTTGACGCGACTAAAACGATTTCCTCTAATAAAGGAAATCTCACTTATTACAAATAGACAAACAAGACATGACTAAAAGAAAATCTGAAGCTGTTTATATTTATTTTAACGGTTACTTAGGCACAAACGTTGAGTTCTCTTGCCACATGTCAAGGTAAGAGGATGGAGGGCCGTGGGTTCTCGTAATTTTGTACCAAAGCCAGCGGGTACTTTGTATGAGCAACCAGAGCATCAAACATTCAATAGCACCAGTGAATATTCTGGAACTTTAACGTAAGAATGTGACTTACTCAATGTTGCATTTATACCTTGTAAGCAATTGTCTGATAAGTTAGTTCTTGATTGGGTGACTAATACTTCCTTTAATTAATTGATATTTTTGTACATAACATTGATCCTACATGTGTAGGATAGTTTCCTTGTAATCTTTAATAGAATTCTTACTTTTACAAAAAAAATGTTGTATTTAAACATGGTTTCTCGTTATTTTTGCAACATTTTCTTTGTTTGGATATAAGGAAGACGTACATAAGTTAATTATGATACCATATTGTAAATTGTCACCCATTTTTTTCTTGTAGAATGTGTTCATTTAAAGGCCTAAAAACTTAGCAATTGCGATGGAGGTGAAAATTAGTTTTACTATATATCAATAGAAAATTCAAATATGATTTAAGTTGCATATATCTATTGTTATAAACAGCTAGTTGTATGTAATAACATGTTCTTTGAGTAATGCTATATATCACCCTTTTTGTGATCACCCTTTTATCACCTCCTAGGTGAAATCTTACATGACATGCTAATTAGACTATTTTTATTTCTCTTTTTTCGTTTTAATTATTTTTCTCTCTCTTAAATTTCTTTTTTCTCTTTCTTAATTAATATTTATTCAAAATATTTTTCTTTTTTTATTTAACATATCAAACTCCCTGTCGAAAAAAAATCATATTTTACCCAAATATTAGAAAAACAATAATAAATCAATTGACCAAAAGAGTACAACTAGTCTTAAGCATTTTTTTTTCTTTCTTGTTATGCGTCATCTCATTGAAGAATTAATATTGATTTTTACATCTTTTAACGAAACCATCAAACTGATAACTACTAGTATATTCTACACTTTGGGTGAAAAATGTGTTATTCTTTGCTTCAACTTCAAATAAATGATTGTTACTAGCAGTGATAACAAAATTAAATTACGTTGGATATATATCGTATTATTTTATAATTAGTTTCTCCAAATATCTTGAATAAAGTTTTTAAAGTTTGATTAAATTTGATTTAGTTGGAATTCGTGAGCCCATAAAGATATTGTTTTCGTTAATTCTTTTTAGTTATTCTTTCCATGTAAATGTGAAAGCTAGAAAATGGATCTGTAATTAATAAGCTGTCATTTTCTTTTTTTTTTTTTTTGTCGAAGTCATTATCTTAATGAACCATATGAAATTTGTGCTCTAGTTTTCTCTTTTATTGCATAACGATGCTAAAATGCTAACTAAATGCATCCACTTAACAATTTTTTATTTCATGTAATCTATATTACCGAAAGATGCAAAAATTAATATTAATTATTCAATGAGAACGATGCACAGTAAGAAAGAAAGAAAATTGTTAGACTGATTCTCTTCTTTTGGTTAATTGATTTATTATTGTTTCCCCAATATTTGAGTCTGGTATGTTTTTTTATTATCAAGGAGTCTAATATGGTTAAATAAAAAAAGAAAAGTATTTTGAGTAAATATTAATTAAGAGAGAGAAAAAGAAATTGAAGAGAGAGAAAAGAATTAAAAAGAAGAAAGAAAAATAAAAATAGTCTAATTGGCATAATATGTAGGATTTTATGTAGGAAATAATAAAATAGTAATAGAAAAAAGGATAATATATAGCATTACTCATGTTCTTTTTGCTTTAAAATAGTATGAGCATTAGTATATATGACGTAAATATCTATAGTTCAAAATTTTGTTTATTAAGTACTTGCATTAATAGTCAACTCATGATATTGTATTAGTTTCACAAATATCTAATAACATGGAACTGCTAAAAATTCCAGCAAGGTGCCGAAGAAGCGATTCTTATATAAAAGAAAATGATGGATTAGAGTACGTACTCACCAATGGTATTTTATGTTAATAGACGGATTAGTTTAAAAATTTGATGGTTGAGCTCTGCAGTTGGATTCTCACACCATCTAAAAAAAAACTCGTCATGTTTATGCTTTCGAGATACATTTCTCAACCTTATGGCTAAGATCAAGTACCAGTAAAAGTTTGAATTCAAAAGATTGAAACAGAACATCCACCTAGTGGAGATTTAACACATTAATTGGTGAAGGTGCTTTCCAGTTGAGTTTCTACAATTGTGGGAGCTAGTTTTCCAGCACCTAGAATAGTTTAACTGGTGCACTCCAACCGTGAAATTGCCCGTTGACATTGAGTTGGTGAACATATATATATATATAATTATAATTTGTTCACATTTTAATTGTGTGTACTATAGCCTATAGACGATGATCCTTAATTTGCGCGTAAAGCCGCCTCGCGTGAATGGTTTGGTATGAAGACAGTCAAAACAACGCATGCAACCAAAGTCTATCAGCATGACAAAGAAGAAAAATATCAAGTCTATCAGGATTAGATCTTCCCTTTTTTTGGTCAATTATCAGGAATAGATCAACTTGGCTGACTTTTGATTCCAAAGCCACCTGTTTATTCACTTCGATCCTGTGTGTCCCGAAATATATTTGATTGGTCGTTAGGGCTTTGGTTCAATGACATATTATTTGTTATAAATGTAAAAAATTGTAAATTTAAGTTTCGATAATTACATTATACAATCTTGGATTATATATATATTTGATTGAGAAAAAAATCTTCAATCAAGCAATAGTTTATCGGTTATGATACAATACATGAGCCTTATATACAATAGAGCTCATTTGTATGCAAGTGAGTCAAATGATCCAATAGGCTAAGAGGAGAATTTCTCTAGTTTTTAAAAGAAATATTTAAGCCTGTATTATATTGCTTAAATTTCAAGTATTAATTGACATACTTTTTAACAAGTGTAGTGCGTAAATAAAGAACTATTTAATTTAAAAGAAAATAAATAAAGTGATATAATCGCATAGAAAATGATGACTATGTAGATAATACCATAAAACAGTGACTATTATATAGATTTGGTTAGGACATAAAGTCTACTTTCGTCGTCAAACATATTTTTATGTCATAAGAAACTTCCTCATTTCACGTGTCCGCAGACTTTGCTAGTATAAATACGTGCAAGCAAGCTTGGTTAATATTCTCATTCCATCAAAGACGTCTGATTAACGCAATAAAAAACTAGAAAGAAAAGCAAATTAAGGCAAATCAATGGAAGGCTTAATCCCATTTCTCATAAACGCCATGAAGAAACAAAGGCCTCGACATAGTTATCGATGCCTCTCCGAAGGCTCTAGCCGCAGCTATCACTTGCTCATAGGCGCAGATTCACTTGAAAGTGCTTCTTCTCATCGGAGAACAAGATCGGAGTTTCAGCCACCTAGTGTTGATATCAAGGAGCAGCGTTTTGGTCTGGAGTATCTGTCCTATGCAAGAAGCTTCAACCATGGTTCTTCACCATCTCCTTCAGTTGCAAATGGGCTGAGGCACAGGGGTCCTACTGCAAATTACCAAGTTTCGAAGGGGACAATTGCTAATCTTTGAAGTTGGAAAGAAATTTCCTTCAATTCTTTAGCCGCTTGAAGATTATATAACTAGTACATGTGTGATTTGGTATTGCAAATTCAAGTGTAATGTATAATATTTATGATTTGATTGGTTTTAACTGTAAATGCACTATATAATATATATATAAACTAGTTCTATTCATTTGTTTCAATGATCCGTCTTTGTCTACTGTTTTTCTCGTTATGTTACTTTGAAGCCTTAATAAGTGACTTTTTATTTTTTCCGGCTCTCAATTCTTTCATCTTAAGTCAAGTTTAATTTCTTTTTTCGATTTAGAATTTTTAGTCAAGTTGTTAACGAGATCAATTTTATTTTGTTCAAGATTTAAAAGAAGAAAGAAGAATTGTCGCCCTATGGTGCTTTTACTGTTAATAGAAGGTCTGTTACGGGCTTCCATTATTAGTCTTTTACATGTAACTTTTTAGCAGATCATTCCCAACCCATTTGTAAGAGCTGCTAAAGCTCCAGCGAAGGAAGGAATGAAGGGGTTACAAACCCCAACTAAAACATTTCAATTCTTTCATAACGTTAAGATTTAATAGTAGTAAATTATTAAAATATTTTATCATAATTGTATAAATAATTTTTCCTTTTTTAAAACAACAAAAATCAAAATTATAATTTAAATTTATAACTTTTGAATACAACAAACACTACACGTAACCATCCAATCTAATATAATTGTATAAATAATTCATCCTTATACTTTCTCGTAATATTAGGACACAAGTGGAATGCTGTCACAATTGACATCATTACCACATTCGTACTGGAGTTATCCACTAGTTAGGTGCATTTCCGCAAGTTGCAAATTTGATAGCATTTAAAAGTGTCGTGAAGTGATGAAGGTTTTTTTTTTTAATTCAAGTAAGATCATACAGAAAATTGCACTACGCAACACTCCTGTTCAAAATTTAGAAAAGCAATCTGTTTTTTTTAGTAAGGAAAAACTACCTCTATTCCAAATTGATTTGTTTAGGTTTTTGACTGTTCTAGATGGAACTATTTCTTTCTTGAACTGATATTTTATTTATAATCTTTTTTACTCTTTTTTTTTAATTAGAAATTATATTGCAAATATCACCATAAGAAAATTATCCACTTTGAAATATAAAATAAGTAACTACAAGATTGGTTTAACAAATTCGTTTGTTTGACTCTAAAAAAGGCAAATAGAAATACGAATTCGGATGGAAGAAAAAAGAAAAGCATGTAAAAATAGAAACCACAACATAGGTTTTTTTTTTTTTTTTGGTCAAAAAAACCACAACATAGTTGACACCAATGCGTGTTGACCTAATAATACTATTTACTTTTGGGTATATGCAATGAATTACACAATTATCATGAAATGAATTTGAGATGTATGATTTCGTAGTCAAATCATATTTGGGAAAATCATGAACATGCTAAGATACAGTGAATGTGGAACCACCATATTCGTAAAAGGTCAAGTTTTTTAATATCATGGAACCAATAAGGCTAGGCAATACTGTCTTTCTAATGATAAGAAAACCATGTTTAATATATAATTTCGAAAAAAATAACTCTGTGAAAGTATATAACCACATAGCAACATAGAACTCATTTAGAAATAAATTAAAAGTTAAGCAAATGAAAGAGTTCATCATCATTGAGGTATCATTATTTTCTTGTTTTTTTTTTCTAATTTTATCTTTTACAATTTTGGCAAAGAAAGGATTTAGGATTTGTTTGGTCAAGTTTTTAGACACTTAAAAACGTTTATTGTGAATTTCAAAGTTGAAATTAATTTGTTTGCTCTATTTTTAAAATATTTTTAGATAAAAGTTGAAACTAGCTAAAAAAAAAAAGTTTCAAATTGGAGCTTTTCAAAAAAAATTTTGTGAAACTATTTTTACCTAATGTGGGAAGTTGTTTTCTTTTTTCTTTCTGAAATATATATCTCCATATTTTTTTAAGCCAAATATTTCCCTCAAAATTTCTAAAAATTCAACATTATCTAACATACGCCAAACAGTTAACGGTTAAAAGCTCTACAAGTCAAAGCTAAAATTGCTTAGTTAGGCCAAATAAAGACTACACTAATGATTCTTTCAATATTATTATGCTTAGGGCAAATTTCACTGTTAGTCCCTATTGTTCGCATGAACTTTCACTTTAGTCTCTATTATTACAAAAGTAGCAGTAATGATCCCCAATGTTTGAAAAAAGTGACGCGGTGGGTCCTTCCCGTAGGTGCAACGTTAAAAATAGACTGAAAAGTACGAATGACGTGTTTACCCTTATATTAATTTGGTGAATTATTGCAAACATTGAGGACTTATAAAGTCACTTTTTAAATAAATAAGTTTTTTACCATTTTATATTTCAAAAAAGAGTCATGTGACAGACAAATTACATTTTTTCGTCAATTTTTAACATTGTACTAATGGGAAGGATCCTCCGCATCATTTTTTTTAAATATTAAAAAACATTACTGCTACTTTTAAAATAATAAAAATTAAAATAAAAGTCCATACAAACAATGGAGATTAACAATGACATTTGCCCCTCTGCTTCCAATAAATATTATTACAGCTATACCTCCCCAATTCTAAAACACTCGTAATTTTGGGCCCATTGAATCCAATCCAAGAATTTTATAAGCTAACCCAAGTTGATAGGCTCGTATAGGTATCCATAAACCTAGGCCCAACCTTGGAGCCTACCTGTTGCAATACGTCGTCGTTAGGAGGAAAGCCTTCTTCCTCCTCCTCCTTGCAGTATCTCAGACAGACGACGTTGTCTTCTGCTAAAATTCTCAGAAAAAAATTGAAAAAAAAAATCTAATGGCATATAAATCAGTTTTCGATGCTTCATTTATCAGAAGCGAATTTGAGCAAGCTGGAATCAACACTCGCTTCATTCCCCTCATCTGGAAGTACTTTCTCTCTCTCTCTCTCTCTCTATATATATATATATATATATACCTCTATTCACACACACATATATATACATACATATGGTTGTGTTTTTGGTTTTATTTATTATATTTTTTAGGTATTTAAGTTGGTGTGCTATGTTTGTATAGGTATGTGATGCAGAACCCTAATTGCGAATGGGGTGAAATTCCATCATTGCCCTCAGCATCTTATGCTCTGCTGGCATCAAAGTTCAGGCCATGCACTTCCACTGTTGAGTCTGCTATTGATTCAAACGATGGAGTCACCACTAAGCTCCTAATCAAATTGCAGGTATAGAAATCAAACAAATAATCGTATAAAAGATTTTTAAAAATATTCTTTTTTATTTTTTCGCACCGTAAGCAAACAAAAAGACTAGTGTATCTTAATTTGTCTTTTGAAATTACTTTTATCTCCTACGTCATATCTTCGGATTTTGAAGCTGGTATGGATGTTTACTCGGACTTTTTAAGTTATCCTACAAAAAGTGGCACGTGCATTGTCACGTGACAATTTTCCGGCATGTTTTAAAAGATGACAGGACTACTTTGCAAAGTTATGGTAAACAATGGGACTAGTTTTGATTATTGGGGAATATATTGAAAAATTCGAGTAAGGTTGATGTGTAGAAATGACGCGTTTGAGTTCTTTCTTTAAGGTTGCTCTTGAAAGTGGTCGATTTATTTGGTGTCATGTGTGTAATGTACTGGAGATTGGCACTAAAAAGAGGTGAGTGAGTGCAAACTTTGCATTACATTTAATGCTGGTTCTTGTAATTGTTGTTAGAATGGAGCTTATGTGGAAGCTGTGATCATGAGATACGATACACGTTTGGGCAAATATAATGGAAAGCCTCGTCCTGGTGGTCCACGATCCACCTTGTGCATATCCTCGCAGGTATTGCATTAAAGGGTATATGAAGAGTTAATATCCATTTTCTGATATAGACTTTTGGCATGTTGCATTGAACTGGAATGATGTAGAAATTGAAATCAACTCCTCATCGAGATTAACTAGCACTGAAGAAAATGGTTCATTACTCTTTATCTACTTCTGCTGTAGGTCGGATGCAAAATGGGTTGCAAGTTTTGTGCGACAGGAACCATGGGATTCAAAAATAATCTGTCATCAGGAGAAATTGTAGAACAGCTAGTGCATGCTTCTCGCTTATCACCTATACGTAATGTTGTTTTCATGGTATGGCTATTGTTCTGGTTTCTTTTCTAGCAACTAGTGTGAAATTGCACTCAGAATATTTTGACGTGCGCCCTACAAGAATATCATCTGTGGGTAGTAGCATCTCTCTTACAGTTGCACATATTTCTATTTGTTAGACATTTCTAAGTGAATTGATGATGCTAAAATTTCTTTTACTTCAAGCCTTTTGCTTTTCAATGTCTTATTGTACATCTTGTGTGTATTTGTGTGTCTATGTCAGAGAGAGAGAGAGAGATTCAGTTACAGTGTTGTTCTGTTATCATCTGGCACTGCCTAACTTGTTTTTTATGCTCTCATTGGAATTGTGGACAGGGAATGGGGGAACCGCTAAACAATTACTCTGCCCTGGTAGAAGCTATAAAAGTCATGATAGCATCTCCTTTTCAGCTATCACTGAAGAAAATTACTGTTTCAACAGTATGTACTACATACTATAATTAAGCTAAGGATTCTTTTATCTCTTGCAGACTTTTTGGGATAGCATATAAACTAGTAAAGGCAATCTATCTACCTGTTGTTGCCTTTTTGCTCTGACTTAAGTAAAAGCCTTTTCTAATTATGTTCAGTAGTTGGAAGATGTTTGCCTTAGCTTAAAGAAAGTGCTTATAAGTTGCGCTTACTTTATAAGGGTAATATAGGAATTTTTTTTAAAACTGCCTTAAATGAAATGTGCTTAAAGCACCTAAAATTTAAACAGAGAATTTGTTCATTAGCAAACATGTCAGATTTACTTATAGTATGTTTAAAAGCTTTATATTAGTATCATACTATAAGTATTTAGTTGCTGCACAATATTCATCAGTTACACATGTTCTGTTGTGTAAATAATGTTTCATGAAACTTCGTTTAGGTTGGCATCATTCATGCTATCAACAAACTCCAGAATGATATACCAAATCTGAACCTAGCTGTGTCGTTGCATGCTCCAGTTCAAGATATTCGATGTCAGATAATGCCTGCTGCTCGAGCTTTTCCTCTGGACAGACTTATGGATGCGCTGCATGAATATCAAAAGAAGAGGTTCTTTCTTTATCTCTGTTTATTCTCATTTTGCCGTACCCAGAAATTTATTCACAAATTTCTCTGCTGATCTTTGCATGGCTAGTGACTGCAAATTGTTAAAATATCTCAATTTGGTCTTACTTGTAGTCAGCAAAAGATTTTTATCGAGTATATAATGCTTGACGGAGTAAATGATGAGGAGCAGCATGCCCATCAGCTTGGCAAATTGCTCGAGACATTTCAAGTGGTGAGCTATAAAGTTGTTGAATTTAACCTTAAAAACTCTGTATCTTTCCAATTTTATTGTGATTATACAAAATGAGACCAACAAGTTGCCCAAGTAACATCAAGCATTGATGTTGTAATTCAACATGACGATAGGAAAGTCACTGTTAAGGATATTTGTAAATCTTTCTTTCTCTAAATATACATGGGAGCTTATGCTGAATAATATAATAAGTTCTCGACCTAGAAATAATTGAGATCAAGATTTCAAACTGTTAGGTGTGGTACTGATATGATTGCATTCTTTTGTAATTTAAACACAAGTGGTATTGCAAGCCGTGACTTCAAACTGTGTCATTGTGGCAGGTTGTGAACCTGATTCCTTTCAATCCAATTGGTAATTTAAGTCGCTTCAAAACCAGTAACGAACAGAATGTCAAAGAATTCCAGAAAATACTTAGGAACACATATAACATTAGAACAACTGTTCGAAAAGAAATGGGTCAAGATGTAAATGGAGCATGTGGGCAGCTGGTGGTTAGCCTACCAGATAAGAGGTCAACAAAGAATGCAAATCTCATAACAGACATCGAAGATCTTCGTGCTTGACAGAACCCATTTATTCAGGTTAGGTTCCTTACAGTGTTTGACATTTTGTTCATTTTTTGTAATTAATCAATTGTTTGGGTGTTGAAGAAGTTGAGTCTACTGATTTTCAGTTTACCATATCATGGGTCATTCTGATCATGCGCCCTTCTTACTTATGAGAACCATGTTATTGTTGCAGGTGAGAAAATTTCCTTCTTTCTGTTTATCATGGTGGAGTTTATGGAAGTTCACCAGTTTGCTCACCCTGGTTGCCAATGGCAGTTTTGCAACAACGTTGAAGTAAACGTTAATACTTTGTGTTACACATTGCAATAGTTAGAAAAATTTGCCTTTTTTTGACATTGTGCCAGTAAAGAATAGCAAAATGTCCTATATAATTCATCCAGATAAGGGGTAATTTGTTGAGGATTAGACATTTAAAGTGGACTTCTCAAATATTATTCCTCCTCATTGAGTAACTGGTTTATCTGATTTGCGCAGAAACATTTTATATGACAGATAGTATTGTGAAGTCAGCTTGGACGAGGTTTGGAGCATCTGTGATGCCTACCAATATCTTCAAAGACAAGTCTAAAATGGAAAATATTTATTCGACTTTTGTCCAGGTCCTGGTTTATACAGGTTGTTCGCAGACACCTATCGACTTTACGTACTGCCTCAGTAATTCTTCTGATCAGTGGACATGGTTTAACTAGTAAGAATGAAGTAAGAGAGTGCCTTCTGAAAGATGCACACATTGTATAGAGATCAGGATATTGCAAAAAAACCTCCTACATCTTCACTTTGGAATGCCTGCAGCCAAGGTTTTGCATGTTCAAATGTATGATGAGATTTGGAGTTTTTGAATGATATTCTCGAAAATATAATTGTAATCTGTTCAACATCATGTAATTTGAACTTCATGTAATTCATTGTTATCTAAGGCAGCTTTGTGGGTGAATTTGATCAACCAAGATCCAAATTCACAGATGCTAAACTGATGCATAATTCAATTGACCAAATTAGCTTCTTTTTTTCCTTGTTTTTTTTTTTTGTTCAATGTGGGCTGATGTCATAGTTCGAATTTAGAATATTTCATTACCACAGGTCATTACTCGATCATTCCACCAAGCTCTTTGTGACACCAAATTAGCTTTTAGGTCTAAATCTGGAGCACCACTTTATCATCAGCTCTTCAACACTGGCATCCATTCTAGTTCCAACACCTCCCCAGACCAACATGTGAGGCAGATCTCCCATCGATGAACCTGTCACGTCATACACTGGCTCGAATCCAACTCTCTTATAGAACTTCACAAGCTGGATATTGAAGAGTCATAGGTTAGATTAACCGACCAGTCATTAACACTATTATGTGAAAAAAGACCCGTCTTTTCTCAAATCGTAAAAGTGGATTTGAAAACTCTCATAATATATAACACTACGAGAAGTTCAATATCATGACTGCATGGACAATTCACACCTATTGAATTAAGTCTCTAAAATGCAGTAGAAATCAAGAACTGTGATAATATCGTATTATTGATATTGAAGTACCTTGGAATGGTAAAGATCAGTGTCATTGATAGCAAGCAACTCAGCTTTCCTACACCCACAATCATATCCATACCGTATGGCAACGGCTCCAATAAACAAACCAATGCCAAAGATTGATCTCTTCATCCCCAGCGTCTCTCTGCTCAATCTGATAGAATCCAAGTGCAGAATTCGCCCGTCCAACCAGACCCTTATCAGCCCCTCAGCTCGGCCGAGCTCGCTTCGAGTTTCCAGGCTCTTGGCTGTTATTCTGAAGAAGGGTCCAAGAGTTTGCAGCTGAAGATCAAGTTTCTGCGCTCTGGATGACTCCAAGATATCAGACATGGTTGGTGTTGCAGCTTTGACATCACTCGTTTCTTCTCCTATGTAGGAAATACTATTGAGGTTGTTTTTGTGAAGTGCAGTTAATGTAATTGGACTAGGTGATGGATAGGATAAGGTTTTAGGGAAAATTAGGCCATTGCTGGGAGGTAATGAGTTGAACTGGGTTCTACTTGATGGCCCTCGATGATGAGAGAAACAAATTGTGAAATTGGTTATGGGACTTGTTATTTCCATAGAAAAATAAATCAATCTTGTAGGAAGCATGGTCTAGTATTGGCTGCCAGACAGGAGACTTCTGAAATGTGGCCAAATATTAACCACATAACTTTATGATTCGCCTAGTGTGGTTATAGATATTAACTTTGCTTCAAGAATATACACTATAGAGATATAAATATCCAAATTTGAAGAATTTTTTTCTCAATTTTGTCAAAAAAGTTAGAATAAAATGCTTATATGAACCAAAACGGCTAATTCAATTAAAAATCTTGATAAAAGAAATGGAAAGAAGAAGCGTGTTGACATCTTTTCATATTTATCACATTACGACAATTATATTGATTTTATAGTTTAGTGAAGCTTACTCCCACACTCAGTGGAGAGCGAGTCTAATTCCACAAACCTCCCACTAAGCATCACATTATCTGGCACTATTCAACTGAAAAGCTTTTGAAATGAGAAAAAAAAAAAATTTGGTCCCTCAGGTTTTGTGAAAATAATCTTTTGGTCTTTTAACTTTTGAAAAGTGACAATTTAGTCCATTTTTTATGATAAGTTGACAAAAAATATTAATTTTTTGTGATTTTTTTATTTTACCCTTGGATCCATTTTCTTTCTCCTACACGACATTAAAGATACATTTTGAAAGTTGATGAATTTCTCATTCTTTTACCGTTGCTACCAACGGTAAAAAGAGAGGGAGCAACGGCTACTATGGTGCTTATTTAAACACCATTTTGGCAGCCATGTGATATCACCAAAAATCAGAAATAATCACCAAAAAATTCACAAAATATATATGTCCAAACCAAAAAAAAAATACAATTTTTACAAAATGTCTTCAATATCATCATCCACCACAGTTAGAGAATAAATAAACAGAACAATTATCAAGTTTAAAAATAGGAGATGTTATTGTGGGTCAAAAATAACTGTTCGCATATCTGAATAGAAAATATGAAAGTCCGTCGTGACGGATTTAGCGAGAGAAATATATGAGTCAGTCGCTAAATCCGTCGTTAATTAGAGACGAAATTAGCGAGGAAAATAAGTATTTACCTCAAAAAATAAATGTTACAAATAATAATTTCTTATAAAATGTATCTTACACTCCGTTGACAAAATGAACAAGTATTTTTCCAACTTAATTTGATGTCCGAGCCACTTTCAAAATGAAAAACGACAAAATCGGATTTATTTTATTGCTTATCTTTAATTTTTTTTCTAAATTCCGTCGCTATTTAGTGACGGATTTAGCAAGAGAATTACGACATGCTATCACTATTCTGTCACAAATCTATCCGTTGCAAAGCCATCACTAATTAATGACTGAATGTATTTCGTCGCTAAATCTATCACTACTTAGCAACGAAAAAAAATCCGTCATCCGTTTCTTTTTTTTTTGTAGTGGACCACTTTATTTTTTTGTTTTGATTTTAAAATGATGCAAAATTTCCAAAATACCCATCAGCTGATAACTTTTCCGTCAATCTACAATAAAAAATGGACCAAATAATCACTTTTTAAAAATTAAAAGACCAAAGAATTACTTTTTCAAAATTTGAGGGATTTAAAGGTTTTTTTCTCCTTTCGAAATTACAATTTGAGTCAATTGTCGTTCTAGACGCCAAAACATGACGAAAAGCACCAATAAAAAATTATTTTGTTGCTTTTTCCTTCATTCCCATCCTTTCTCATTTTGGAAACATTAAAGATATATGTAATATAACTAGTATCCTTCATGTGCTAATAGTGTTATTATGGAACACTATTAACAGATGGCACCTCACAACAACTTGTCTAGACTTGAGTGATATTAACTTATTTTTTGTTAGTTTTGGATATTATAGGTAGACTTGAATCATGCTTACTTGTCGTAGTTAGAAAGCAATTGGTTTCTCAACTTATTGATCTTGAAATATCATCTAAAAGATAGTTTGAGCAATTATATACTACTAAATAAGTAGTCCAAGTTCCAAATACTTCTTTCCTCCTCTTTCTCCATTTTGAAAATTTTAAAGATGCATGATTTATGGTTATTTTTCCAATGCGATATGCAACATCATCAAACTTAACAATTGATGGCCCTTCACAATAGCTTGTCTAGAGTTTGATGGCTTTGAACTTGGCTCTTGTTAGTTTTTGGAAAAAAAATTAGAAATAATGGAAAGATCAAAACACATAAATTGTTATCCTAGTTTAGAAAGTTATTTTCTTTTTCAATCTTTTGATCTTGAAACATCACCTAAAATGACATTTTCATGCAATTATTCAGCTATCTGCATAAGTACGTACATACACTCTAAGTTCTGAATATAATTATCCCACTCCTTCTCTTCTTCTATTATTTGAAATTTTAAAATTGTACGATTGATTTTATATATTCTTACGATAACCTAATGGTAAAATATAATGGGTCATCATTAATTGATGACACTTACTAACCAATCCTTGTTAGTCTTTGGATGTTGCGTCTTATCCTACTTTAGGAAAGCATAATTTGTTATTATAGAGTTTAGCTTGAGGGATCATGCATCAACTGCAATTTGAAAGTGATCTAGCAGATGAGTTAATAAAAAATAAAAATAAAAAGTTAGCACGTCATAACCCTGGTAGGGCATAGGGACAATTAATGAAGACAATGCACTAATCGAATTAAACTCAAAGATGGTGAGGCAACCAAGAAGAGTGGGACTCTTTAGATTGTGATTTTCCACTGCTATTATGATCCGTGACAAAGTCATGTGTTTTTTAAGGTGTACTTCAATTAGAAAAAAATTATATTTTTTAAAAATTATGTTAAACCGTTCTTACTGTTTGAGTGTATCAGCTGAGCATAAGATTCTGACTCTGTCCCAAATTATGGTTATTATATAGTTGATCAAGTGGTGCCTATTAAGAATTTAAATATGTTTAAGCACTTAGGGTGTGTTTGGATTGAGGGGAATGGGGGGAAGGGGAGGTTTAGTAAAGGAGGAGTTTAGTCCTTCTCCTATTTGGTTTGGAAGTTTTTCAAAGGGGAAGGAAGTTGGAGGGGGCAAAGCAACCCTTCCCATGTTCACTTTTTCTTTCTCTCTAATTTGGGGTAAAATGGAGGAGATGGAGAGTAAGTCTCATTTATTAAACTCATTTTATATATAAAATTCATCCATCCCTTCCATTTTTTTTCTAATCCAAACAAAAGACACTTATACTCCTTTATGATACTCTCATTTCTTCAAATTATCCAATCCAAACATGATTTAATCCTCTTCTCTCCTCTCTTTTATTAAATTTTCTCCCTTCAATCCAAACACACTGTTAACCTCATTTGGAGGATAATGACAATGAGCCCCGCCTAATTGGCTTCTCAATCTGCGATGCCAATTTAGGGCTGCGATTATTCGATTTCGGTGGCTCCAAATTAGGAGTAGTCTTCTTGGAGTTCTTACTTTTCTTTTCTCTTTTTATTTTCTTTTATTTTTTCTGATTGAGGTAATTTTGATTTGGTCTAGTGGTATGCTCCTCATTGTGATTGTAAGAAATTGCCAAATCAATTCTCGTATTTGATATCTTTTAATATGTATTGCAAAATTTATGCCACTCTTGAATTAAAAAAACAAAGTTTAATTACCATCATTTATTTTTCACTTATAACCAATCCATTGGGAAAACAAAAAAGAAGAAGAAAATGATGGCCATAATTCTATTAGTAGAAAAAAGTCTTTAAGTACGTATATATCATGAATGAACCATGTTCTTGGAAGATTAGACGGAGAATTTACTGGACCAAAAAAAAAAAAACACTACCACATTTTAGATTTTTTGCAATGCTTCAATTAAACAAATAAAAAAACCGTTGCCATAGGTAATTTGTTGCAACGGTTTTTCTAAGTTGCATCAAACTGTTAAAAAATTTATGATATGCAATGGTTTTGGTTAAGTGTTGCTTATTCCATTTATTTTTTGCAACGGATTGTAAAATTATAACTTAATTAGTTGCAACTTAAATATAGGATTTTGCAACAGTTTTGTTAGTATTACTTCTAAACATTGCAAAATCTAGGATATGCATCACTTTATTAAGTGTTACTTATTTTATTTACTCTTTTTTACAACGGTAGGTAAAATTATGGGCTTAACTACAACACACAAAAACTGTTGCTTATTAGATTTTTATTTAGTGAGACATCTTGAGATATTTTATTCGTGAAGAAATTTGAGATTAATAATTAAAAATGAGGAACTATCAAAACCAATTATTTGAAAAGATAGAGAAAAACCAAAAAGTCCATAAATTTGGTTATCTTTTTTACCTCCTTATTTCTCCCATTTTTTGCCAAAATTGAAACTTTATTGCTTTTTAGCTCTAAATTACTGTCGACTAGTCAAAATATTATTGCAAGTTTTAGAAAATAGTAGTGAAATTATAAAAGACTAATATTTATGTTTTTAAAAATTGTTTACAAAAGTACTGACTATTATAAATGAATAAAATATGTTGACTATTATAGATTATTAATGAATAACATAAACTTCTCTCCAACAACTTTACTTTTAGATAAGATGGTTAGTAACATAATTATAGAATTCAATATTAAAAGGTCCTGGATTCGAGTCTCATTGCTACCCATTTAGAAAATATATCCAAGTGCAACTCATTAAAAAAAGGAAAGAGAATCTCATGCATATATATTATTTTATGAAAGACAAACTTGCAACGATAAAATTACCGTTGCTTATATTTTTAAAAACCGTTGATGTAACTAACAAAAACTGTCACAAAAAGTATTAAAAACCGTTGCTGTTGCTCTTAAAAACCGTCACAAATAGGAGAACATTTATCATGTAGTCTTTAGAAAAAAATCGTTGCTAAAAGAATCTATTGCAATAGTTTTTTTACCATTACTAGGTTTTTACAAAAAACCGTTGCTATAGATAATAGACAACGAGAGCAGATTCAACGATAAGAAAACCGTTGCCTAAAGCTATTTGCATTGGTTTTTAGCTTTTTGACAATGATTTTCAAATGTTGCCTAAAATTAAAAATGTGGTACTGAAATGAAACTATATATCGAATAAAAACACGAGCTTCGATAGGCTGCATATATGGATAATACTAGTTATGACAATTATGCTTTTTTTAAAGTTTGCTAAGTGACATTAACCTAAAAAGGATTAAAAAGTTTAAATTACGTTTTGGTGAGAGTTAAAATTAAATAAGACCCATGATATCACATATTATACATATATATAGTGGAAAATACTAATTATGATGATTATATATGCATGCTTTTCTAGGAGTTTACTCAACAGATAAAAATAGCATAGCTAGCATTATAGAGCAATTATATTTTTCTTCCAAACTCATATCATAGGCAGAATCTATCATCACTATCATATATTATTGTTCATCATACTAGGAATTTTTACTCTTAAGAGGAAAAAATTATTAAATGCCAAGAATATGAGTTACATAAGATGACATTGCACTGCCTTTATATATACTGATCATTATCTTTAGGTTGGTGCCTGACTCAATCCATCGCAATATATACCTTAGTATTAATTTGCTGCTTAAACGTTTAGCTGTCTTAACATGCATGTGCATGCATGTCTATAATTGTAATGAATTTATCGTATGCTGGGGATAATTATTTTGCTTTGTTTTACAGCTTGAAACTGTGGATTCTTTACCATGATGGCGTTGAAGCAAAACAATTTACTTCTCCTGTTATGCTCACTAATTTTTTCAGGTTAATGGTTCTTGCTGTTGTTTTCATTTTCTCCCAAACCGTCAAGAGCGGAGTGCGATTTTATAAAGATGTTCGACGCCAGGAGGGATGAGAGAAAACAACCCGCTTACTTTTTCTCCGTCTCCAGAAAAAATAAAAAAAAATAAAAAAAAGAAGCTTTTTGTGATCTGTCATTCATTCCAAGATGTGCATTATCTTTATTTTAGAATTTGTTATCAATATTAGGTTCACCCGACAGAAGACAAAGAGAATAAAAATTAGTCAAATATAGTTTTAGTTAATTCCTCGATTTTTTACTATACTTTTTTTTTTGTACACACCTAAGGCAGTAAGAAATCTTGGTGTCATCTATTCCCTTTTTGGAGGCTAAGTTCTCTCAATCTTCAACGGAATAATTTTTTTCAGTAAAGCATCAAATGGTTCAGAAGACATGATATGTTAATTTGTTATTCAGTATTGGGTTATGATTGGCAGGATTTGAAGTTTATGCGCTAAATTATGACTATAGCTACACGCACGAGGCAAGGTTCTTTTTTAGAACTATACTTTCTTTCCCATGCTTTTGTATATATATATATTTCACAGTGGAAAATAGATTAATTATTTTTTTTTATACGGTGAAAGCTGAAATCGTCGAATTTAGAATCTCTAACTAATTATCCTTTGCATGCTTCCAGTGTTTGCCAACCCCTCTAAAACCTCAGTATGATGGAGGGAAGGTTGTGAACCCAGAAATGAAAGATGGATTGAACGGCTGGTCAAAATTTGGAGGCTCCAAAATTGAAACGAGGCTTTCAGAAGATGGCAACAATTTTATAGTTGCTTTTGATCGAAAGGGAGTTAATGGTAGTTTTTCCCAGACATTTAACCTGGAGAAAGACAAGTACTACATAGTTTCAGGTAGCTTTATAATTCATGAAATCCTTAAACTATTTCCGAGGTTGATACCCGTTACAATAATATCTGAGGTTTCAAGTTCAAAATTAATTAGTGCGTTTATTATAGCTTGGCAGCAGGTAAGCCAGGGAAATGCTGAAGTGAGTGCCATGTTCAAGACGCCAAACGGTTTTGAACATGCTGGTTCGACAATTGCTCGGTCAGGCTGCTGGTCCATGCTTAAGGGTGGGCTAGTTGTGAGTGCATCGAGCCCTGCTCAGCTATACTTTATGGTATGCTATTAGTTGTAAAAGAAATTATTATTGCACATTTTCTTTTGATCAGTTTAATAGGCAAATATTTAAATACCAGACATTTGTTTTACTGGTATAATTCTCGCTTTAAGTGCGAGAAATTTTAAGATCCATTCTCGAAATCAACATTCTAAGTGTTTAATATTAGCTTATAAACTATATATATATAATGCATTTAAATCATATTCATCTTCTAATCTCCGCATTTATTTGTCAAGGATCTTTTGACTGACCCATTATGTTTTTGCTTATCTTTTTTTTAATTTGGTTGGCTTTCTTTTTATATTGCCATCTCTTTTCCAGAGTAATAATGCTGAAGTTGAAATATGGGCTGATAGCATTTCATTACAACAGTTTAGCCAAGAGGAATGGAAGTCTCATCAAGATCAAAGCATTGAGAAGTTAGCCGCCGGTGGAATGAAAAGTTGTCAAATTGCGTGCCCTTTAGTTGAATATTGCAAACAGTTGCTTTCACGCCACAATAGTTATAAACTGACTCATGTTTTTTTGTGAAATTAATAGATGTGTTGACTCTTTGACAAACTTGAAATCATACGACAACAATTTAGACCATTTCGAATTGACAACCCTCTAAGATCTGTATTATTGTTAATAGAAAAAGATATAATTAGAGGTTAAACATCTCTTCGTTTAGTTTAGCATTCCTGTCTCCAGCTAAAAGCAAAAAAAAAAACAAAAAATTATCAAATTGGTCCCTTCCAATTTTTTTTTTTTGATGGAATATTACGAAATTACTTTATATCCTCGTCTTTCCGATCACCCAACCAATCAAGAAACAAGCCTGAGCATACATCCTGTTAGTACTCGTGCAGGAAATAATTCAAACTTATTGCCTATATGCAATATAGTTCATGCCTACTGGCTCATCTTGTCTGGCACATGGGGGGTGAATATTAACACCTACACAGTTTAAAATAGAGCAGAAAAGAAAGCACTCAGAACTTGAGAAAGCAAGGTGCTTACCTTAGATTTTACAGAACGCTTAATGAGGGACCACAGACCAGGAACAGAAATAATAAAGAGACCAAGAGAAGTGTAGTAGCTGGCCAAGGAGTAGCCCGTGCTGTCTGCAAGTAAAAAGAGATACGAAGATGGGGTGTAGTCGAGATGATTGAGAACAACAGCTGACGATGTTGCAGCTGTGAGAGTGTCATGAAAAGAGGATACTCGACCCACCACAAGGCTCCTAGTTCTTTTAGAGGTCGACGTATCATAAACCTGTCCAAACCAGGTAGTGAAAGTAATTGATTACATTTTAATACAATGATAATCGGGAATTTCATTTTCTTTTTATCGTTACGTTACTTGGAGGTTACAGATTAAAGTTATGAAAACAACTTTTTGTAAAAAGAAAAAGGTGAGGTTACACATAATATACTCAAAATGAGTGTAATATTTTTTTAAATTTTGTGCATAATAGTAATTTCGTATATTGAACTGTCTTTTTATATTTGGTTTCTAATTAAAAAAAACAAAGTAATTTGTAATTTTAACGTGTAGGCTTAACCTATCCTGGCATGATCGGAGTTAACTAAGTCAACATTTGTATGACAATGTAGCGGTGCTAGTTTTACCAATGGCTAATTTACTATAGTGCCTGTGGAGCTATATTAGCCCCCACTAAGCTCGTCCCCTTTTTTTTTTTTTTTCCTAGAAACATATGTTTAGTCACCCCATTTTTCTTTTTTACATATATAAAAATTAAATTAACCCCATTTTAAAAAATATATATATATGCATTAACTCTATAACTCTATTGAAACAAAATTCTAAACCCGTTCCTTGATTTTACCATAAATTTAGCTGAGAACTTGAGAAGCCAACTGTGACATTTGATATGATTTGAGCAGGTGGGGTTGTACTTGGAGCAGGTCTTAAGGGAGGCTTATGCTCACCCAGCTATCAATGGAATAATGATATGGTCGCCATGGCAGCCTCAAGGATGTTACAAAATGTGTTTGACTGATAACAATTTCAAAAACTTGCCAGCAGGAGACGTTGTTGACAAGATACTCAAAGAATGGAGTCACCAGCAGGGTTTGATACGCATTACAGACGCTGATGGTTACTTGGAAACTTCACTATTCCATGGAGATTATGAGATGAATATTAGTCATCCAGCCATTGTAGATAACTCGTTAGCGGCTCGAAGTTTTGAGGTCAAACCAGTGATTGAATCCCAGAAACCACTGCATGTGAAACTCTCTGCATGAAGAGTTTTCTCAATTAGACCATATTTTCATTGAGTAATAGAAGATTTTACAAGAATTTATTGATCTATTAAAGGTTAATGTTATTTTTATACAGCTGTTAATCTCGTGGATAATTTGGTGAAAAGTGATAAACTTTTACTCCCAAAAAGAAGGGGAAAAAAAAGCGCAGTTGAGGCGGCCGGGGGCATTCCGAGAATCGAACTCGGGACCTCTCGCACCCAAAGCGAGAATCATACCACTAGACCAAATGCCCACCTGCTAATGGGGCTGGAGAATCTAATATAAACCCTATGAAATAATCTTTAATAAAGTCAATGCGTAAATCCATAAACCAATTGTCAAAGTAGTTCCACGTAATTTGATGGGTCCCACTTCCAACGGACCGTGCGTTTTTCAGTTAATGGTACACAAAAATAAGATAACGTTCTTGTTCAATTCCCACAAGCTCAACACTCCATGGCTATGTTTTCCTCTATCTTCACCCAAATTCAATTCAAAGGTAAACAAAATCATTTCTTTTTATTTTCTATTTTTCTTTTTTTACTATTTTCATTTCACAATTGAAGTTTCATCAATCTCTTTCTCAATTTCTCTAGGCTGTCCAACTTCTTTAGCTCATATATCCACTCATGTAAGTTCACCACTCTCTCTCTCTCTCTCTCTCTATATATATATATATCTATATATATATGATTAAATATATATGTTGTGTACTACTGTAAGTGATATATGCTTGTATTTAGTTGAGGAATGTTGAAATTCGAGGCACAATACTAACTTATAAACCACATTCATATTATGTCTCACGCTAATATGGGACATCACGTAATTGCCTACGAGTAAAAGGTATCTGTTTATGAAGATCTTATGTTAATCATTGGTCAGATTATTTCCCAGCCTTTTCAAGTCAGCTCCTCAATCTACAAAATTGGCAATTCCTTCAAATGTAATTTCCCAAGTTCTAATTCACTTGTTTTCCAGTTTCTCCAATTAACAGATTTATTGTTAGATTAGGCTAAATAGTAGGTTCATATATAGTTGGTATTTTGGTGTAAGGGAAGTTCTGGTCTCCTTGTATTCTAGCTAGTTAAAACGCCTAATCAACGATATTTCGCTGAAACATCTATAGATTAGTTCTAATTTCTTATTTGAGCCCACCCAAAAGGCTATCGTTCTTGACAGATCCAATTGGGTGTTCATAATATGGAGTAAAGGGATTCGTTCAAGTCCATTCTTAGCTACTATTGTATCCATTCTGAGCCAGTCTGATTGAAAGGCCTTTCTTCACCTTCACTCTGCCATTGCTATGTCTAGCAGTGCTGAGCCTCCAGGGAGGAGCCCCTCTTGTAATTAATGGGATAACCCAGAGAAGTAGCAGTCTAACGCATGGATTTAAAAATAAATAAATAAAAATTATTAGAATTCACTAAGTTCTCACCTATGGAGGCTGCTATACTCTTTTATATCTCACTTACATGTAGCCTCTCCATTGCATTCTCTTTCCTGGCATGAGCTGCATGACAAACCGCAGCCATAGGCTTGGCGTATGAGTATTGCCAGCCCGTCGGTTCATTTCTCATTGGAGTGGACTGATGGAATACTATTCTGAAGGACCAAAAGAAATAATAGAAAGAAGAAGAGTTGAAGGAGTCTGATAAAATTATAAACTACCCCTCATCAGATAATCAGTGGAGTTTCTTTAATCTAAATTTTGAAATAATGTTGCGCTTCAGAAAAGAGCTGTTGTGCATAGATGAGAAGCTTCCCAAAAGGCTAAGGCCCATCACTCTTGAGCAATCTCTATGGATCGTTTATTGGTTCCATTGGCCTCTATATCCATCATACTTTTTGACCTCTTAGGCCAAAGGCGCTCTTGAAAACTCTCCCTCCAGTAGCCATAGAATGATATCTATTTCACCTTCCTCGTCAAGCATTTGCAGCCCTTTGTGTGCTTGGACTGAGATTAGAATGTATCATATTCACTCAACCGACTAGATTGAGTAACCTGACAATCCCTTGGAGCAGGCAAAACTTATAATACTAAGCCATTCAACTCATGCTTCACGTTTGTGCCAAATATTGCTTTCTATCATGAATCATCGCTACATGGAACATGATGAGTTGTTATTTGTGGTGAGTTTATGCATGACTTATATTGCCATCTATGATATATACATTTTTGTGACAATTTGATGTTTTTCTCTCTGGCTTTACAGAATGATGTTGTTCCTTTCACTGAAATGATAGCTTATCATGACTTAACCTGCTGGAATACTCCCTCAGGTAGCAACAGCAGAAAAGCTTATAATGTCACCTCTAACTCAACAACCTAGCAGATTTCACTCAATCTCCCAAGACCATCATCATAACTGCTC
Organism: Ehretia macrophylla; assembly: GCA_037974665.1. Taxonomy (NCBI): domain Eukaryota; kingdom Viridiplantae; phylum Streptophyta; class Magnoliopsida; order Boraginales; family Ehretiaceae; genus Ehretia; species Ehretia macrophylla. Next base: position 49,850,400 of record CM075766.1, read on the forward strand.
ATGGCTTGGACAGGTTTATGATACGTCGACCTCTAAAAGAACTAGGAGCCTTGTGGTGGGTCGAGTATCCTCTTTTCATGACACTCTCACAGCTGCAACATCGTCAGCTGTTGTTCTCAATCATCTCGACTACACCCCATCTTCGTATCTCTTTTTACTTGCAGACAGCACGGGCTACTCCTTGGCCAGCTACTACACTTCTCTTGGTCTCTTTATTATTTCTGTTCCTGGTCTGTGGTCCCTCATTAAGCGTTCTGTAAAATCTAAGGTAAGCACCTTGCTTTCTCAAGTTCTGAGTGCTTTCTTTTCTGCTCTATTTTAAACTGTGTAGGTGTTAATATTCACCCCCCATGTGCCAGACAAGATGAGCCAGTAGGCGTGAACTATATTGCATATAGGCAATAAGTTTGAATTATTTCCTGCACGAGTACTAACAGGATGTATGCTCAGGCTTGTTTCTTGATTGGTTGGGTGCTCTGAGTTTTCCAGATATTAGAGTTTGCTCTTCCTAGAAATAAATAGTTTAATTAATGTTTGTAATTATATCCTATAAATCTCAGAACAGTATCATATATAGTTTGTACCTATTTTTAATTTTTTTTAAGCAAGATGTTCATGATTGAAGATGGTATGCTGTCAATGTTCTTTTCCTTTTCTTTCCCCATTCCATTTCTTCGCACTTTAGTTGCAATAACATGCATGACTAGCATTTATGACCTCTCTTTTTCATATGACTCCAGATTGTGCAGAAGACATTCATACGAGAAGCACAGGCAAGTAATGCACCTAATCAAGTAGCTGGAGAGATTCTTTCATTTTTCACGCGCAACAATTTTGCAGTTATAGATAGAGGAGAGACCATCACGTAAGCCACCTACAAAACCTGTCCTTTGTACTTGGATGGTTGTCCAGGTCATAAAATCTTTTTGCTTTATTATTCCCGATACATCTCCTTCTTAATTGCTGACATACGTTATGTTTCTCTCGATTAAAGGTTTGAAGGTATGATGGTGCCAAGCCGAGGCCAAGCAGCATTGTTGAGTTTCTGCACCTGCATAAGTCTGGCTAGTGTTGCGCTTGTTCTTACCATAACTGTTCCAGACATTGGCAATAATTGGTTCTGGCTTACCGCCCTAAGTCCACTGGCGTAAGTGTCTCAACGCTATGGA